>JAFVLL020010857.1:0-23066 GCA_021397915.2 Tor tambroides
ACTCCCCCCACCTACAATCCCTGCCAGACCTGAGACTCAAACCCACAACCTTTGGGTTACAAGTCCAACTCTCTATCCATTAGGCCACGACTGCCACCCCACAACTGCCCCCAACAAGAGATACCCAGAATTTATACTGTAGGGATGGTCATTAATTGAAACTCAAATGTAAATATTCTAATATTTTGAGATACTGATTTTTGTCTTTCATGAGCTGTAAGCTCTAATCATCAAAATTAAAACAAAAAAACTTTTGAAATGTTTTACTTTACATGCAATGAATCTAAAATATATGAAAGTTTCACTTTTTGAAATAACTTACAAGAAAAAAATTACTTTTTCACGACATTCTAATTTGAGATCAAAGTCAAGTCAAAGATGATGCACCTGTATATGCATAAATGTCAACGTAAGTCATGATATCAAAACGATTAATATGAAAGATGTTTAATTGCGCACCTATGATGCCCAGAAATGCAGTCTAGCTAGGCAGCTCACAAGCTTTTGAAACACAGCCACCGTCAGTGCATCTTTTTTCTCTTTTCGCTCACAGGCGATGCTTCCACCTTGTACTTTATCACTTCTGTTTTGTTTCTGTTTTCTGCTTCTTCCTCAGGTTTTAAGCCAAATGGGGAAGCGGGTGCGCTTTAGGTGTGGTCGTAAAAAATATTTGTATAAATAATAAAACCACAGTACTGCTTTTCCACGAATTGCTTTCGGTTTCCAGAATATGATGGCCAATATGTGGGCGGTCCCTTCTCGTCACTGTGGGGCGGGGCGCAGGCCGGCGACCAATCAGAGCTCGAGCTGCGTTTGATAACTCAGCTGTGCGGTGAGTCATCTGACAGCTGCTGCTCTGGAATAGATGCACTTGTTGAATCAGGTCCCATTCAGCCGGGGGGCACAGGTTATGTGCTAAGTCATCTGAAATCTTTGACGGATCCCTCGTAAATGAAAACACACTAAAGAAGCGACTGGACTAGATCGATTTTATAACCTCACATCACCGCGAGCTGCATTGCCAGGTGAGTTTCGTTTTATATCAGACTTTACCATACAATACGATGCAACAATAGAGCTTTTGTGCACCTGTCTTCCTTTTCACAAACCTACAGTAAACGTGTGAATAGTGCTGTTGAATTACACATGGGTTTTGTACAATGTTATAGTGAAGGGCAGTGATGAACAGAATCAGCATTGTAGATGAATGGCTTGATTAGCAGAGCAGAATCAAAGATCAGTTCTCTTTTATCGTATGTGTCAGTGATGTTTCCCATCATACCCATAACTAGCTGTTTAAATGCCAATTAAAAGAAAAATGCGTTTTAACATAGCACAGCAATTGCACATTTTAACTTCATACACTTCCAAATTGTAAACGTATTACTGGAGTGTTTTACAAGAAAATACCAATTCACGTTTAATTCAGTGTTATTTGCCTTTGCAATTGTTTGTAAAATTTACTAGCAATTTCTGAGTGAAAATGTTTGTACACTAATTTGTGACTGTTTGCAGATCAAAATCTTATTGTCATTACATCATATACACAAATGCAATGGTGTAGTGAAAATCATGTAGAGATGAATTGATTTTATTTTTGTGTTTCATAACCAATATGCCATATACAGAGAATTTTTAATTCTTTTATTTCTTAGTATTGAGACAATGCAAACAAACTGCATTATAAATCATAAACAATAACATTCATGCCACTATTTTTCAAACATAAATTTAGCTTTATTTTTTTTCTTTGCATTTCATTTATTTAGTTGCTTTGCATTTATTGCATTTATTGATTGCTCCAATACTGACTAATCTGAGAATCGATCAAACTGATTATTGGTCCAGTTTGTGGTCCACAGGACTGCAGTCATGACAGTACAACATAATATACCTACACAATATTCTCCCTATGCACAGTATACATAATAATATACATGATGCACAATGCAACTTGCAGTTCACATAATCCTTGTGCAAAATGCACTTACTGTAGACACTCACATTAGTATTAGTAAATGTATTAGTAAAGGAGGTGGCAGCAAGCCGCCCACGCCGTGGTCTGTTTTGTGCCAACCTTTATGTGTGAAAATGTCACGCTGCCAAGAAGGGACGATCCCGCATGTTACACAGATGACTACACCATTGCAGAAATCAAAGCAAGAGCTCAGTGTTTATGGTTCTGGAGATGTTTTGTGTACATCTTGCTCCACTTGCGGCAAAGCTGCCAGTCATTTTTAGACCACTATCAAGTGACGCCCTGTCATTTAGCACCACCTTTGGCATGGGAAATTGCACTTTGGGTTGTGCTGGTCGTGTTATTCTTGGGTCACAGGCTGGGTGTGGTGCAAGTGCCAGCTGTTGCACGGCCAGCTGTTGATGCATCCCTTCTCCAACATGTGGTTAATGGTTTAAAACACCCTGTTAGTCACACATGTAGTGCACTTAAAATGCATCTCTGAATGACGCTTGCAATGCAGTAGGTGCAAGATCTGTCTAGTAATGGAAACTGCTGATAAGTGAATAGCTGCAGGTTCCTGAGCTCTGTCTTTTTTTTTCTTTTTTTTTTGTCTGTGTGTTGTGTCAGCAGGACAGGTGTTTTGATGTCTGCACAGCGATTGTCTCTCTGGTCATGTGTGCGTACTGCCCTGAGCTGCGGGGCTCTCATGCTGGCTGCTCTGCCAGACTTCACCACAGGTATGACAATTTCCTTTCAGCAACCCACATCTTCCTCTTCCAGATAACCAGCCACTAGCTTCCTCTCAAATCCGCTAGTACAATGTACAATCTTGTACAATGTCTTGAATACATGTATTTTACAGTGAATTTTGATATTTTTGGGGGGTTTGAAATATAAGGGTGATGCCACCTTCCTGATCACGATGAAGAAAATAAGGTTCATTCAAAAAATGGAAAAGTTATTAAAATGACTTTAATTCTTAAAAAATTATTAAACAGATAACAATATGAATTATTTGGTACAACCAACATGCAGAAAAAACAAAACAGGAAATAATATCATGGAGTCAAATGGTATAAAAGTTTTCAAAACCATTTGAAACCAGCACAATAGAAAGACTACATGTAGAAGTTGAATTTTATCTTAACAAGGTCATTTCTATTTTATCTTTCTGATTTGAAGGCAAGAACTGCTCCCACCCACTGGTACCCGAGCATGGAGGTTTCCGCTGTGAACCCTCTCCCTGTCGTGGTTTCCCTCAAAAGAGCATCATTAGCTTTTTCTGCGAGCCCGGCTACATTCTACCCAAACGCCACCATCGGTCAAAGTGTCAGCATGGGGAATGGCGACCCGCAGTGCCCGTCTGCATGCCCCGACCAGGTAAGAGAAAGAAAAAATTAGGTTTGCATTTTGAATACTTGACACATCCACTGCAATCCAGCCATTTACCGTCTTTTGAAGTAATAGACTGATGTGAAAGACTGGAAGCGGCGTATGCAGGCTTTCCATCTTGCATCACATATCCAGTAGTTCTGCATTTTGAATGAAGAAAATGTGCTGGAGGAAGACATCACAAAAGCAGAACCATTAATACATGACCTAAATAAGCTCCAGGCACCTGTAGTGAAGTAAACTCCAAAACTAAGGAGGGGAAAAACCATGATGCTTCATTCAGCGCGCTCACTTCCTTGTCTGAGCTGAAACATGTCACGAGAGGAAACCAACAGCTTGAGCAGGAAGTTAGCAAAGTCACCAAACTAACCAGTATTACTTTTTTCTGTGATGCACGTAAAGTCTTCGGAAAACGTTCGCGTCATAGAATTCGAATCAAAGGATGTAAACCTTGCTCAACTGCTTATTCCAAAAGCTTGGCATCCGGCCTTGATTTGTACAGCAAGCTCTTTGACGGATGTCTTTAAATGGTTTGTGTGTGTTTTTTTTTTTTTTTTAACAGAGGGTCATGCTGAACAAAAAGAAAACATAGCCAACTCTATCCCAAGTGTGGCTACGACTGCTATTGGAGTGTCCATCTTCCTTCTCACCACAACAGCCTGTTTGGTCATCAAATCCCGTCTATTCTCCTGTCGAACGCAACGGTATGTCATTTCACTAGTGTTATCGTCCCAAAAAAACCCCTCAAAAACACATTTGAAATGCACATGATTACACAACCTTTTAAAAGTTTGGGGTCAATACTAAACTAGTACTATTATTCCAGCAAGGACGCATTAAATTGATCAAAAGTGACAGTGAAGATATTTACAATATCTTTTTTTAATTCCTTGGCAGAAATAAGCTTCCATAGAAGACGGGAATAATGGCTGCTAAAAATTTAGCTAATAAATTCCATTTTAAAATATATTCAAATAGAAAACATTCATTTTAAATTGCAATAATGTTTCACAATATTACTGTTTTCACTGGTTTTTGAGCAAACAAATGCAGCCTTGATGAGCATAATAGACTTCTTTACAAAACCCACCCCGAATATTTGAATGGCAGCATATATCAGCATCACACTAACGGTTGTGTCTTTCTCATCAGGCGTTCCTCGGATCAGTTGGACCTTGTTGTAGATGGCTTACCTGTATCTCTTCCCACGTACGAGGAGGCAATCTACAGCAGTTGGGGCCAGCGACTCCCGCCGTTCCGTGGACCCACTCAGCTCCTGCTGACCCAGGACGCATCAGAACACAGTCCGCTGACTTCGCTCATACGTCCCGATTCGAATCACTGCAGCGACACAGCCAATCAGAGCACAGGGACTCCACCGCCTCCTTACGAAGAGGTCCAATCACGATCCAGAGACACTGAGAACGACAGTGGCGAACGAGCTTTGCAAAGTGCACTTTCTGTTGATAAAAACAACTAATTACTGGACGTTAATGAACTCACCCTTAGCTTTTTGATTGTTCGTTTTCTTGCACAGGAGTCCTTGTGACTTTTCTTTCAGCCTCTGTTTGTGGATTCATCCTTTTTTGGCTTGAATACCAGTGAAGAACTGGTGTAGATGTTTCGCAATGACCTTATTGGTCAGATATGTTTTGTTTTCCTGGGTAACGTGCTTCAATATTGATTATGTCAATGTTTTCACTGACCAGCTGGAGACGTGGCTACCGTCTCCCCTCCGTGAGGGGAAACAAGGTGTTTTAAGAAGACTTTTATGATTACTGAATGACTTTTATTTAATGATGTAGGTATTGCAGTCATTCCTGTAAGAATGAAATGCTGTGTAGTTACATTTTCAGAGTTATGACTTAAGATTAGCATGGAAAGAATATGTTTTCACCTCATTCTACGTTTCTCAGAGCATTTAGATTTGACTGAATGTAATAGCTGGATTGAGATTGTGCCTGTTGACTGATGGATGTAGTATATATGATTTTATTATAATTCCTTCCACCTGAACAGATTTATCTATTATTAAATATTGCTTTAACATATAGAACAGGGGAACAGACTTGAAGTGTGCTTGCTGAATATAATATGTAACATTTACATCATTACATCTTGTATATAATTCTGCACAAATAGTATATGTAAAAGTAATAATAATACATTTTTAACTATGAATGGAATGTTTGCTATTAAAAATTATTTTAAATCTTTCTGTGGTTTGTGAGTGGTGTTCAAATTCTGAGGTTATAATACTCGCTAAAACTAAAATTTCCGTTTTTTTTGTAATGGTGTGGTTGACAACAGCTCTAAAACGGTGTTCAAGCTTGTTAACAAGTTGTTTTCTGTCTAGTTCGAGCAGAAAGATCAATGGTGGATTAAAAGTCAAGACTCATAAGAGGATATCATGAGAAATTTGTTATATAGAAACAGAAAGTAGCAGCGAGATGTCTACATACTTGCATTTGACCTACATAAAGCCTCTGTGAATAAACTTAATATCATGTAATGCTGTTTTCCTGATTCTGCATTAAAAGATGGCAAATCTTCAAATAAGTTAAAATATAGTAAAATCAGCAAGCTAGCTGGTTTAATTATTGCAACCTAAGGTGAAATTTATTCTTGCCCAATTGTTTATACTAAGAACATTCTGCAAAAATTTGGCGGCTTCAGTGGCTAGTCTGATAACAGAATAGGCAGCAGGCCTTATCGCCATCTTGAGGTCAAATGCAGCACTGCACACACGTGCAATGGAAAGTTTTGTTTATTAATCTTCATTAAAGAATGTTGGAATATAGTATGCTCTTTACTAAATAAGCAAAATAACACAGCAATCTTTTATGTATTAACCACAAGGTTTATAACAGACCAGTTTTGACGGTGAAAAGTTCTGCATGGAAAGTGTTGCATGACGTCTATTAATATAGTTCATAATTCAGATTTCATATTAGACTGGAGACTGGAGATTGACACGAACCAGGCTTGCACTGTGCATTTTAATTTATGTAAAAATGTAGGCATATTTGTCGGTTGCATAGCAACTCGCTCACTGGTGAGTTTTTAAACTGGTTAAAATATGCTATATTTATATTTAAATAAATACATAAACATTTTTAAATTATATATATATATATATATATATATATACACATACATACACACACACATACATAATTATTATTATTTTTAAAGTCTCGAGATCGTGCATTCTTCCTACTGCCAAGTCTGGTGTTTTTGAATGCATGAACCCGTGCTGTCTGAACAGTCACTTACAAAACATCTCTATTTAGACAAATTAAAAAAAAAAAATTTAAATATTGAGTTGTGTGTTAAAACGTGAAAAAAATGTGTGGAAAAACAAGGAAAGCTTTTGATTATTCAATGAGGAAATGTGATTCTGGATGTTTTGAAGTTTGTACATTAAAAAAGAAGCAGCACACAACACTTTGAACGCATTTAAAATGTTTTATTTCTTTATCAGTCAATACAAGGTATAAGTACATTGGAAATAAATGATGCAAAAATACAAAGTAATACAGATGAAAGTGTAAGATATCTGAAAACTGTTATCCATATGAGAAAGGCATGTGTCTTATTGGACACCATTTGAATAAGGCCCCTTGAGTCATGTCTGTACTAGCTACAGAAATCAAGGGAATATATCTGATTCACAGTCAACTGAAAAAACAAAAAAAGCACCACAACTAATCCTGTATGCCGGAATTTTAAAAAATTGCCTTTGCTGCATAAAGATGATCTAGAAACATCAAACGACAAAACCAAAGACGATCGCTTGCTGCAAACGCTTTCAACCAACTGATTAGCACATTTGTCGTGTTAGCATCTCAT
The DNA here is from genome assembly GCA_021397915.2 of Tor tambroides. Lineage (NCBI taxonomy): Eukaryota > Metazoa > Chordata > Actinopteri > Cypriniformes > Cyprinidae > Tor > Tor tambroides. The sequence continues at coordinate 7,205 of JAFVLL020010857.1, forward strand.
CTTAGGATTCAAAAAGACATCAGACAAGGTTTTCAGTCAATACAACTGCAGCATCAACACAATAGCCTTTTTGAAAACCATTACAGATCATATTGGAAGTGACACAAGAACAGAAAACAGTAATATTTGTAGTTCAACACCAAAGACACATAAGTATAGATTCACTTACAAGTTGTAACTGCAAAAGTATATAAAATGCTTTATAAAAAGATAAATCACCAATTGAGTATTTGTTGCGTTTGTCAGCTATGGCCTCAGTGAATAATCTATGAACTCAAAAGCATGATCACATCCATTCAAAGTCAGCCCTTCACCGTTCTAACCCATGATCTAGACAGAACTGCTGTAAGAAATCCTCTCGTCAAACTTCTCTCTGATAAACTTACAGTCAAGTGAGGTTATGCTTGAAGTTATGAGACTATAGGTTTAGATTAAGGCTACAAGTGGTAGAACAACATGTTAACACTATTTCTAACATATCCTGACCAGTATATCTTCGATTTCGAACCCCCTTTTGGCCGCATTTGTGCTTTGGATGAATTCGGCTTGAACGGCAGAAAATGAGGGGAGATCAGTGCACCATTATTTTTTAGAAATGTCGCAATCTACTGAATGACAAATCTGTTGAGAACTCATTACCAATCACTATATTACACTAAGTCTACTAACTAAAGTCTATTTTCACTACTCTTGGTTATAGTATTTGGGCAAAAACAAATTCAAATAATAAAAGAAAAGAAAAATAGTTGACATACTGACATATGTAATGGACAGAGTGTCTAGGCCAACTGTCCTCCTGTGTTTTGTGCGTAAAAGGTCACTCTCTGAAATACATGTTACATTGATACATGTGGAGCGTGAGGAGGGTTATTCGTAACCCTCTTTGTTAACGGTCACTGTAATCACTGATGACTCGTCCACATTGTTTTCTCTTCAAGTAAGGGACGGCATTGTTTCAGCAACGAGTCTCTTTAAGTCAGGCGGGCGCGACAGGAAGGTGTCCCTCATGAGAGCTGTTAATGATAAAATAACGTTAACGAGTTAGCTTTTATAAATTAATCTTATATTCAACAGGACAGGACTGTTTAAAATAAGCAGCGTACCTGCTGTATCGCACAACGCTTGTGCTCCGCCCAGCAACGGGTCCCTGTCGGTCAAGAGCTGACTTCGCTTTTGAGGTAGCGGTTCGAATTCTTCCGAACCATCATCGGATAAGCTACTCTGAAAAACAAACAAAAAACTAATCACATGCTGAAACATATTGTCTATACCAAGTGCTTTTGTGTGAATGAAGCTGAAAAAGTGAAGGTCCAAAAACAACAGATCATTTATCCTTACCAGTAATGTGTGGCTGAGAAGAAGCTGTTCCTCTATAGAGCCGCTCATCGTTTTCTTCTCCCATTTGGCAGCCAGAACAGGAATGTCATCTTCCTCCTCATCTTCCAAACATCTGTTGTGGAGGAAGACATTAAATATGTCTTATACACTACTGTTCAAAAGTGTGGGGTCACTAAGTTTTTTTTCCCCCACAGAAACTAACACTTTTATTCAGAAAGAATGCATTAAATTTGTCAAAAACGACAGCCAAGACATTTTAAATAAATGCTGTTTGAGCTTTTTACCAATCCCAAATTTCTAAACGATGCATACTACCATATCAAGTCATCTTGAAGATATGATCTAATCATTATGACTCTTACCGTTTCCTTGAAGTCTTGGTCAGCATATCTGAAGGTGCAGCCATTTCACCCTGGGGCAGGACGGTCAACTGGAAGTCATCATCCATGGAGATATATGGAGCCAACATGTCCAAATCAAGCTCATCCATAGCCTGTCAGAGAATGAAAGTGTTAAACACCCATGACTGATCTTCGGAGATGTTTGAAAAGAGATTTGAGAACTACCTCTGATTGTCCTTTCATAGTTAAGCTCTCCTCCGGTTTGAGGGCGAAGAACTTCTCCACCCCATCCATCTCCTTAGGCAGCTCTTCAGTGGGGCTCTGAAACAGACCCATAAATGTCAGATAAACCATTCAAAACATCAAAGATACCCAGACAAACTACCAACTCTCATACACACCGCAGCAGGTGGAGATTCGGCGGGCCTGTCGAATATTGGAGAAAGGAGCTGACGGAGTTCAGGCGTGCAGAAGTCCTGAGGGCATTTGGGGACAGTGCTGGGACTAGATGGACAGCAGAAGGACAACTCTACACCGTCTGTGAATAATATAAAGCACTATTAGGATGAGAGTACATTTGTGCAAGAATACACAATCAAATCAATTTTAGAGGACCAACAGCAAACGTTCCAATTCTGTAGAAAAGCATGATCGTGAGCACCTGTTAGGGAAATGACAGCGTCTCCAGAATGAGGTGCCAGCTGCAGTAACTCCTCTGGGTTCTCCTTCATCTGGAGGAAGAGTTTGGCAGTGTTGCTCTCCTCCTCCATGTCTGAGTCCTCCTCCTCCTTCAGCACGCTCAGCTTCTCAGCTCTGGGCTTTGGTTTCTCACAGGTCTGTTCTAATGAGAACACAACATCCGCCTCTTCTACACCACTGCCAGAGAGAAGGAGAAACATCATTCACACCAGGGTTATTTTTGTCAACTGATACTGAAACCATTAAAAACCATATGTTGCATATGAAAATTAGAGATGTTGCCTTGGTGACTAACTGAAATAGAATAATTTAACATTACTAAAACTGAAATAATAAAAACCTTTACAAACATATTAAAAATATAAAAAAACTATTAAAAATCTCAAAAATAAAATTACCAAAAAAAACAAAAACAACAACAACAACTATACAGACATTAAACACTAAAAAAAGACAACAAAATTACAAAAAAAAGAGAATATAAAATTAACATTCAAAATATAATAAAAAAAACTACAACAGTATAAAAGCAATGAAATGACATGATCTACCATAAAATAGGGCACATGAAACAGATGTTACACCAGGTCTGATTGAGGTACCTGAGGATAAAGTTGAGGCAGACCACAGCTTCAGGTTGAGAGGTCTTGCTGTTGTAGAGGACAGTGGCTTGAGTCTCAGTCCATACAAATCCTCCATTTTTAGCCAGGAAGCGGTAATGGCTGGTGCACACTTGGCCTTTGGAGAACACTGCAAGTGCAAAGGAAAAGTTTAGCAGTTTGTCATTGGTCATTTTTTCATTCTATAAAGAAATCATCAGAACACAACAATGATATCGTTGACATCGTCACAAAGTTTTAAACAAATGAACGTGATCACTGTGTGGGGTTACGGTTAAGACTAAATATGTTGTGAAAAAGCTACGATTGATTTATGTCACAGAAATGAATGAAAACAAACTTAAACTTACAGATGTGTAAACTCCTGGTCACATGATCAAAATCAAGGGCGTGATAAAACTCATAGGCAGACCGGCCAATCAGATCGTCGGGTTGGTATCCAACAAGCTCAGTGACTCTGGAAACACAGAAAGTGGTCGATAAATATTTAAAGTCTCCTAACGTTATTACATATTTTATTTAATTTATTATAGTGATGCAAAATGAAAGCTTTCACTTGGAGCAAAAACTGGAAACTGAAAATAAAGTGTGGTGCAGATTTTATATATTGCTACCTCTTTGCATCATTAATTTATTCCACAAATGTTATTAGTGCAGAAGAGTATCTTTACACATTGTCATATGAACAACTAATCAGCAATTATAACAATTTAAACTTCAGTAAGTTCAGCAGCAGTTCAGTAAGTGAGTCAGAATTTGATTCTGACTGATTCAGTGAGGATTCATTAGCCGGTTCTTTTAATGAATCATTCAAAGAGTCATTTATTTGTGAGTTGGACTACACCAGTCTTGCAATTATTTTGAACTGCAAACACACATTCATGGCTCAAGTAAGCATAATTTCTTTTGCCATGGTGCTGAAGGTTCAACAGCAGTGAAGGAAACACTATATTTAGTTCATAGGAATTTGCATCTATTTAAAAAGCTGTTTATGGACATCTCCAGCATAAAATGTGATTGTTGTGTGTCTGATCCCAACACTGAGATACTATAAATATCCTGTGCCCTAAGTGCAAGCCGAGAAAAAAAAAACACAGGAAACTCAAGTCACATGCTTTCTCACACCATGAATGAAATCTGTCTTCAGCTGTCACACGTATGCATTTCAAAAACATCCAGTGAGAATAAAACATCAGCAGCTACAATGCTCATTTAGGTTTGCAGATTGAGTGAGTAACGTTAGATTCACTTTTACATGTGTGGGTAGATTAAACCATGAGTAGGAAGGCGAATTTGGACGCTGCATATCGCTGCTTCAAAGAGGTGAACTGAGCGCACTCCTACACAGAGAAACTCAGCTGACCCACTGGAGTTATCAGACACTGCACTGTCAAGAGATTTATTTGAACTTTTACAACCTGTGTGTTGTGTACTTCAAAGAAAATATACATGAGCATGTCTTACCGTCCGTCACATTGTGTGAAACTCAAATCCATGTTATGGCGTGTGAGGAAAGTGCTGCTGTCTAGTGGGAATTCAACGCTGGAGGGGTGAGGAATGGGCTCGCACAGCAAAGTCAGGAACCTGCCAGCAGGGGGCTCGTTCTCACCATCGCCGCTGAACGTTTGCATGTGTCCTGTGCAATGAAGGACCTGGGAAAAGAAATGGAAAAAGGCTATTTAATGGAATTTTAATAATACAATTTCTAAATGATAAAGTAATTCCAATCTGTACTTTGGATAAATATACAATGCAATCTAGAACTTGCATAAAATGGTGATTTCAGTTTGATTTTATTCAGCAAGGATGCATTAAATTAATCAAAAATGACAGTAAAGACATTTATTATGTTACAAAAGAGTTCTATTTTATCTAAATGCTTTTCTTTTGAACTTTTTTATTCATTAAACAGTACTTAATTATGTGGAAACTGTGGTAAAAATTTTCAACACAGAAAATAATAATATTAATGATAAGTGTTTCTTGCGCACCAAATTAGCATATTAGACTGATTTCTGAAGGATCATGTGACACTGAAGACTAGAGTAAATTATCATTTAAAATATTTTAAAATAGATATTTTAAATTGTAATAATATTTCACAATATTACTGTTCTATTCTGAATTCAGACAGTTTACAACCTAATCAAAGTTTCATACTGACTGTTTGTTCATTTCTCAACAAAAAAAACAGATGACATATGAAAACACAATACTGCATAACATGACGTGCGAAGCAAGCGGTCAAGTTGGACCAGTGCCTCCTGGCTTGGCACTGAACGTAACTGGATGTCTGCCTTCGGCGTATTTGTGTCCTGTTTTGTGCACTCATGGGACTTGACCCCATAGCTCAACAAAGAGCCGGCTGATGTGAAGCGGTAATGCTGATACTGACTTGCATACCCCTCAGAGCAATCTATACCCGCTAAAGATGAGCTAACAGGTGCTGCGTGTGAAAATAGCTAAAGGAAGTCCAACACCAGTACTGATTAAACCTTGTCACGCCATTAAATGTTTTATAAAAACAAAACTAAAAAGCAGAGTTCGTTGACACAATGGCACTTCTATGAGTTTGAATGTGTCTTGGGTCGTTTAGGCACCTTTTCTTCCTATAGTTTAACTTCTAAAACACATTTAATAGTACATGAATAAAAAAATCAGTTATTTTTACATAATATTCATAGTCTGTGTACCTTCCAGTTTGCAGACTTGATATTAACTGTTCTTCCTGTGTGGGTGAGTGTGCTCTTCATCCGAAGAAAAAAATTATGTTTGGTTAACTTCTCTGTCTTTTTCTTTGAAACACCTGTGAATGAAAAAACTCTCAATTGTCAGTCCCACACACAAGCACATGAGACTTAAAAAAAAATATTCAATAAACAGTAGGTAACTGCATAGCAGATAAATTTCAGCGAAAAGATTCTACAGCCTAGAAATCTTTTATTACCAGGTCTTGTGGCAAGAATGTCTCGTAATTCTTCTTGGTCACAGGGATGAACAAATTCATACACACTCTGTCCAAGCAGCTCCAGCTGTACAAAACCACATAAGAAAAAAAAAAAAAAAAAATCAGCAATTTAAAATGACTTTAAATCATCATGACATGAAACAGTATTTAAGTTCAAAAAAATTATTTGGCACAGGAATTTTTGCAAAATGTGTCATACATGTGGCTCTACACTTTTATTTTTTTCACATTTACTACATTCTTATAAACATTGTTTGGGAATATGCATTGCACTGATGCACAGGAATAAAATGAGCTGAACATGTTTTAGTGTTAATAGATGAACTCTATAAATGCAACTCATTTAATGTAGGTCAAGTGTATTAGATTTCATGCCCTTTCCCTTTCCAAATCATCCACTATCATTCCTTAAATGCTTTCACTGTAATATAATTGTGTTTTTAGTTATCTAAATTATTTTAAGAGATTCTTTTTCATAATATATTACAATATAATGTGCCCAGTGTCATAATTGTTTTTTTAACCACTGTATTACTCAATACCAACCTACATGAAACGTTGTAATTCCCTCCTGGCAGAACACAGCAAAACAACATATTAGATTGCATGTGTTCCCCCAGGAACGGACCTATTCTAATGGGTCTGGTCACACACGTAACGTGAACATTATGCTTCATACCACAGCAGAGGAATCCAAAGTGGCACTATTCCTGGGCCACAAGCTGCTAGACTGCAGCCAACATGTTTGAAATTCTCAACTTGTTGAAACTCACACCGTTTTGGTTTCATGTAGTACTTCAATATGTGGGGTGGCACTTACCTGTGTTACGCCGATGTATTTGCTGACACTCTCTGAGAGGAAGACCATGTCCCCTTCCTCAGTCATCACCAGAATAAAGCCAGCCAGTGCCTGCTGATAAAAGGCATCAGTGGGACTCTCAGTTTCTTCAGTCGGTGTTTTGGTTGGCCCTGCTGGATGTGACAAGAATTAAATATTAACATTAGTAAATATTAGCCAAAGAACATTATATAAGCCATGTTCCAATATAAGCTGTACACACTATCATTAGTAAGATTTAACACTTTCATTCAGCAAGAATGCATTAAATTAATCATAAGTGACAGTAAAGATTTTCAGTAAAACGACGGTGGTTTTTTGCACCTGGCAGCCAGTAATTGCCAGAACAAACATACTGTGGTCAGCACAAACCAGGTTTATCCTAGTTGAATGTTAACCCAAGTTTAATGGAGTCTGGGCCGTTTTTTTACTTTTCACTTGTGCAATAGAGATGGATTTGCTCCAAAATACTGCAAACATCCCTCAACCTAACTATACATGATTATATTTAGTTGCACTTATAACATTTTGTTTTCTGCCTGCTGTCCACAACCCTATTCACACAGACCTGTGAACCATTTTAGGTCCAAACCAACCGAGGACCACTGCTAGCCCTCATACAGCTCGATTTTAGCAGAACCCACCTGATTGGATCAAGCGGTTCATGCGCAGAAAGCTGAGCGTCACCCTCATGATGGCAGCTTTGTCCAGGTGGGAGGCGATACGTCGTGGAAGGGGTAGTGAATGCGCCAGCTCGTAAAACACCTCAGTCTCCTGACTCCTCCTACAGCGCGCCGCGTCACGCGAACGCACCTTCCGCTGCTCCAAACTGGGCCTAAATAAGGAAAAACAAGAAAAACAATCCTTAAACAAAAAACTAAAGAAGAAAATCTAGTTTTTCCAATGTCATTTCTTAAGAAGCTTTTTAAATTTGCAGTTTCCACCTTTTTCTTCATCCAAAAATTAGCACAACAACAGAAAAAAACATTCCGTTCTCTCCAACTCTTACATCATGTTCTCTGTTCGTCCACAATAAAACTGTCCCAGCTGTAATTGGTGTGTTCTGGTCCTCTTTGTATCCTAGTCTCGCCAAAAAGTGAGTCCCAGATAAACTTTTCAAAACGAAGGGAGGAAAGCCCTCACTCTGTGCTTTTCACTCACGCTCCCCTCCTCCACTGGCCTTAAGTATGTAGTAAAGCCTGTCCCACAGCCCTCCCCCATGCTTCCTATCTGACAGAGACCCTCCCAGCCCTCGTTCTCTGACCTCCTTTGTGCTTTGAACAGGACTGAACTCTGCCGACCCTGACATTCCAAAATGACCCATCAAACAGTTGCCAAACTCTCAGTGCATACTTTTTTTGGAGGGGGCATAATAGTCAAACAATTCCTTCAGGAAAACAAAAACAAATATATTATATATATATATATATATATACACATATATATAATATATAAAACATAAAAATTAAAATTGAAAATTACATACACACACACACACACACACATATTACACATATATACATTTATTTATTTGTAATAGGATTCTTAACATAAAATGTCTAAACTGCCAATTTTGAACAATTTAATGCTGAATAAAAGTATTAATTTCTTTCAAAACTATTCCAAAACTAATCCATAGTCAAACATATACAGGTCTGGATTAATTTTCCTACTGTCAGAACATAATTAGCTCTCCTATCGGCATTGAATTGTTGCGTTATTGTATTTCATGGTGTAGTAAACAGGACACTAATGCCGTACAGCATGTCTGCACAAGCTGGGCTCCAGCCATATGTTTCAGTCGGCACGTAGTCTGTGGTCAATCAAGTCAGGCTCTGTACACTTTGTACACACACAGTCTGTATAAGGACTTGCACAGCCAGAATAAACATAAACAGTCATGCATCACTGCCCTGGATCAAAACCTCTATTTGTAAGCACATGACTCTAATTTAATAAAACCAAGACAGCGTCACAGCGATGTTGGTTTGTGACAAAAGGAGCACTGAAGAACAGATCCAGTAATTTGGTCAATAATAACGCTATTTCACAGAAATATTATGCCAACTTCAAACATAAAACTAATCAGTAAACGCTCAAATGAAGGGTAAAGCACTAAAACAGAACAATAAATGGTAATCTGCCAAAGCTAACATGTGGTTTTATACATCTATAACAAACTTAACGAGCTGTCAACATTTTGTAGGTTTTTTTTTTTTTTTTTTACACATAAAACTGATTTTTTTTTTGCAAGCAGCACCATTTAGCAACAAAACACGTCAAATAAAACAACAAAAAAAAGCTTTTTGCTCTGAGTGATGAAAACCTGATTCAGATGATGATCCTTGTACAGTACATAAAATCTTATCAAGATGGAAATCAGTCAACACGTTTTATGTCAAACAAAAAAAAAAAAAAACTGTCTGAGACAAGCTGAAGCAAGATCCAGCATCCAATTTCAAGCCCCAGGCGACCACATCATATTACACAATAATGCAGTCTCAGCCAGTGGTCACTGTGGGAGAAACTCGTAGAGACTGACCATTACTGAAACTTACCATAACCCCTTCTAAAAATAAACAGAAAGAGCACATCCATCACATTTATGATGACACTGGAGATTTATTTGTTCTGTAGGTCTGTTCATATATTCATCATACGATTGCCCTTTTTAACAAATTTTAGGATTTGCATATTCTGGGAATGTTGTAGTAGGATAAACGGATAAACTCTGGTACTGCACACTGCAATTCAATCAATGAGTAATAAGATATAGAGAGTAAATTACATTTTAAGTCCTCAAATTCACCTGAGATAAACCTATTTTTGACAATGAATACTTAAAGAATGACAGCTTTTTCGACTTTCTGAATGTTGAGTGCAAACACATTTAATCTATGGCAAATCTCATAATGCATATTTATTTTTCATACATCTGTGCATTATAATGTTGTGATGCCTAAATTTAGTAGCATATAAAAATTACTGATATCAGTCAGGTTTTATTTATTTTTAAAAACAATACTGAATGTAATAAATATTTTACACAATATTAAAAAAAAAAAAAAAAATCTATGTACGCGACAATTCAAAATTTGTGGTCGGTAAGATTACTCCAGTCTTCAGTGTCTCATGATTCTTCAGAAATCATTTTAATATATTGATTTGGTGCTTAAGATACATTTACTATTATCAACACTGAAAAAGATTTAGCTGCTTAATATCCTTGTGGAAGATTTATTTGAAATAGAAATCTTTTGTAACATACAGATGTTTTTACTGTCATTTTTGACCAATTTAATGCATCCATGATGAATAAAAATAGGCTTTTTTTTTTTTTTTTGCAAAACTAACCCCAATGTTTTGAATGACCATGTAACGCAGTAAACGTGACATCTTAATGACTTTCAAAGCAGTGCACGCTCTCGTGCCAAAGCTGCTGTAAATGAATTCAGGAACACTGTGTCCTTCAGCTTCGTCACAACAGTCACGCCCAACCCTTGTGCTGTTTGTATGGTTAGGGATTTACTGTGAGTGTTATTATGTATTCTGGTAAAATGTCAACACCCCATATCAGTGTAGGTGGAACTGGAAGTGCAACCCATCCCAGCCTGTTCAAACAAACCCCTCTGAACCTCACGGGATAAAGGAGGAATGTCCATATCAAATGATATAATGCTGTATGACTTGTTATAGAGATTGATGAATGGTGTAAATTTCACCCAAATTACTTCACTGACTACTTTACAACACTCAACCTTTCCTTAAAAAGTAAAAATATACTCATCCTTGCAAAGCAGCAATATCAATGTGTCCATACCATGTGTCCATATGTGAAACAGTCTTTGCTTTTTCATGTAGGCTGTTTCAGGAACACAGTGTTCTCTCTGCAAACTTGTAGTGGATATGCAGTGAATTTGCAGCACATATACTTTTCCGTCAATCAGCAACCCTGTGGTTTTAGTCAAGCACGTCAGACGAATGCTATGGGATGTTTGTTTTCTATAGGACTGATTTTTTGACTCTTGCATGTTTGTGCAGCTCTGGGACTCTTTCCAACTGCTCTGCTGAGGCACATGCAGTTCCTCTGACTGAGTGAGCGAGTGAGAGTGTGTGAGTGGTTCAGCCAAGTTCGTTTGCACGGTGACGGGAGGGGGAGGTAATGGGAGCTCTGCCAACAGTAAGGTTGAACACAGGCAGTAGTCGCTGCTATATCAAGACAACAGAGAACAAAATGTTCTCTGGCCTATTACTTCATTCTGAACGTGTGTACTTCATTGCTTTCAGATATGTGGGTTGATACAAAATACTTTTAGGAAGTTGACACGTCTTGTGGTGTGATGTGCATTACTCATAATTTAAACAGCATTTTGATCATTCTTTTAGAAGTAGTACATAGCTTTCATGAGATTAATTGGTCTCACTTTATTTTGTGTCTTTAACCACTATGTACTAACATTGAAATGAAACGAAAAACATTCAGAATATTTTTCAGAATAAGCTTTTCTTCCATTTAAAAAAAAATACACGAATGTTATGTTTTTGTAATTAATTTCCGAACACATTCTGTACATTTTACCAAACAATGAATGTATTTTTGATGTAAGTACATAATACAGAATTGTTACTTTCAAAAATAGGGCCATTAAAATGATTAAAAAAATAAATAAATAATAAAAAAAAAAGTTTAAAAGAAATGATGCGCAGTTACAGGACCTAAGACATACAATTTTCTTTAAATATTCACATCGACAAAATGTGTTAATAAAATTGTTTAGAGAAGACATAATGCTCTCAGAACAAAAGAAAGTTAGTTTATTATCAAATACATTAGGCTGCAATGTCAAAAACGTAAGGAACAAGCGAGGCAAGGCAAACGCACACCTTATGAGGTGCAAGTTGAAGGAAAAAAATATATGAATCAGTTAAGAGGAGAACAACTGCACACTCACTTAAGCACGTCACAGGAACGTCATGTTTTGTGTAAAAGAGGAACAACAGACGTTGTTCTTTTGACAAAACACAAACCTTCCATTTTAAGCCCATCTGAAGAAATACGCTTTTCCAGCATTATCACTAATATCATAAATAGGGTGAATTCAAACAATTTTGTTATTTTGATAGCGGTACAATTCACCCTTTTTGTGTCCTTACTTCTCTAAAAGTGCTCTTTATCTTATCTTATTTATCAGCCCACTTAATGTGAAAGTGTTAACTAGATTTCTTAATGAAACAATCACTATAAACAAACAGCTCATGACATGGATTATGCAAGATTATGGTCATTTAGAACAAAGGTGTCATTACAGGACTTTATCATTACTCTCACTGTGTAAACAGGACCTAAGAACACCGTCTTCAATTCAAGCTGTTTTATTGACCATGTGGTCCTAAAGACCACTCAGACCTGTTTTTGCTGTTTGAAGACGTTACTGAAGCTCAGCTGGGATAAAAAAAAAAAATCACTCTTAAGACTTCAGAGCCTTAGTTTATTATTTTAAACGGTGTATTTGATAGCGATATGCAATAAAATTGATAGCCTATTGTCTCCACAAATATATGTAAAATACAATCACTCCGGCCAAAACAACCGCAAAACCCTCTCAAGGGTTCATTTCAAGATAGATGTGAAAAAGAAAACACGGACCTTTTACTATGAGCTAAAACCAAGGCTAATATAGATCGATCTCCGACTGCACGCTCATGAGGCCATCCGTTACACACATACATCGACTGGAGGATCTGGTTTCCCCTTTTTATCGCTTATTATTAAACCCACACGACATACCTCATTTATAAATGCTCTAGGAAAACAAACGCCTCACCCTTTCGTCGCTGAGTTCACCATCTCTTCAATTAAATCACTGCAATCCGAGTTTTGAGTTTTGTATTTGTAACGCTTGAATACACCGCAGACCCAACTGTCGTCTGCAGCTTGTTTATCTCTGCTCTAAAGGCGCTCGACTGTAATCTTTGTAAATGGGCTGAGTGTCAAAATAAAAGTCACGGCGGGCATAGTCATTCATTCTAAACAAATATAATCATCGACTGCGTCTGAAATTATCATTGGTTAAAACAAGTAATATAGTGTGTTTTAAACACAATTTAACTGCAGAGGTATTTTTAATGTAATAAATAAAATAATAAAACAATAAGACAAATAATAAAATAATACGATTTTCTATCTTTTTAATTAAGATCTATCTATCTATCTATCTATCTATCTATCTATCTATCTATCTATCTATCTATCTATCCCACCTCCACATATGTGTGTGTGTGTGTGTGTATATATATATATATGTATGTATATATATCTCGCTCCAGCTCTATAATCAAATGTAAATAAATAAATAAATAAATAAATAAATAAATAACGTATAGTGCTTATAGATATAAACGTCATCACTTATATAAACTTAATAGAGCTTAAATTCAAGAAATCTGGGAACTCTAAGCTAAAGAAAAGAAAAGAAAAGAAAAGAAAAGAAAAGAAAAGAAAAGAAAAACTACATTTCCCTTTATTTCCTCTCGAATATTACACAAACAATATCCGGGTCAGAGGAGGCGAATTTCCGCGCCTTTTCGTAGTCGAGATGGATGAGAGGGTTAAACAACCTGGAATATTTCAACTGTATTATCACAGTATGGAATAAATTAAACTTTAATACACATGCTTCAGATGCAGACGATTTGGTGAGGCAGGATAACATCGAAGTATGTTGCTCCCGTCTGACATCGCCAGACTTGTGCTGGGTAAGTTCACTCTTGTTGTGTCTCTCTCTAGGAGAAGCTAGCGAGCTAATACTCCGTCCCTAATTACAGTATATGTAATTGTGTAATTCGTCTCCAAAACTGCTGGGTAGTGGTAAATATTTAGGCCATTACGAAATTGAGACACCGGTGTCAGAAAATTGTGTCGTTCTGAGCTCAGTCAGTGCGAGGCTGTGATGTGTCAAAACGAGATGATCGATAACAGTAATGGATGATTTATCTGCTATTCTCAAATTAAAAAAATTAAATCTGAAATTATGTGTCATTCACTTTCAACTTTTAGGCTACCTGCAGCAAGAAGGGCTCACTGCCACAAGCCGAGCCTTCATCTATGAGAGTCCAAACCTGAAGGAATATGCCGAGCACAGCTCAGAGGACGGGGTCATCCCTGCCTGTGTGTTTGTATGTGTCAAGTTCATGATTGATAACACGGTGGTAAACATCAATAAATTACTGGCCCGTGTTAAGAAGACATGTTTACTAGATAACAATTTTGTTATTGTTGATTATTGTTCTTTTCCAGTCTCTTTTTGGAAAAAACCTGATTACGATTTTAAATGAATATCTTGCTGTTAAAGCAAAAGGTGAGTGCCCTTAAAAGTAAATGAAATGTTTTGAGATGCACAGTGAATCTGTTTCCATTTTAACATGTTTGTCATTTCTTCTGCAGAAACAAGTCAAGAAAATCAAATCCCAGCTGTGATGACATCATTATGGAAAAAGCTTGACTTCACACTCAACCAAATCAAGTGAATGAATATTTGTTTACATTGAATGTTTTCATTTTTATGTACCATATTTATTAAAATCTTTCTGTATTGTCCACAGGTCTCTGCAGAATTCTCCTGCAGTGCAGCTGAATCAACGACGTGAGTTTTGCTCATTATTTGAGAGAAACTGTGTTCTTGATGACTTGGAATTATTGATAGGCAAATATAATAGATATATAACACAAATATAATATATATATATAATATATGTGTGTGTGTATATATATGGCATGGAATGTAAAAATACGTGCACAATTAACACACACTACCGTTTAAAACTTTAGGGTAAGATTTGTTAATGTTACTATTGTTTATTTGAGCAAAAAATACAGTAAAAACTATTATTTTAAATATACATTATTTTTTTTTATTCTTTGATAAATAGAAAGTTCACAAGTACAGAATGTATTTGAAATAGAATTTTTTAGTATCATTATAACTGACTTTACTGTCACATTTGATCAATTTAATGCATCCTTGCTGAATAAAAGTATTCATTTCTTTCAAAAAATCTTACAGACCCCAAAACATTTGAACAATATTGCAATTTATTAATTTTTTTTTCTGTCACTAAGTGCGCACTATGAATAGCATTCAAAATATGAGACGTCAACAGAGACCCTTATTGGCATCACATTCTCCCATCATTGGGCACCTACCTGTGACTCCAGCAGTTCAGTGTGTCACCAGCATTGTGTCCACCCCTCAAAACATGCTGGGACATTCCACCCCAGTGTCTTACACTTCCCAGCATACCAGACCTTCCACTCTCTGCCTTAGTCAGCCAGGTGAGGCCTGAAAAACATGTTTGAATCACACTTTTGTATGATTTGTAAGTACACTTTTTCCATTTTGCTATCTTACATCTTCATAGGGGAGTCACCGTTGCAGATACTGGTTCCCGATAATAGACTGAATCCAGGACCTTTGTCTCCAGCCCGCAGGAAATGGTAAGAAGAAAGTGATGACGACACCAGAAGCATGTCGCAGTTTCCCACTTTCTATCTTTTCCAGATCAATCTGTAACCAGATCAATCTGTGTTTTGTGTTGCAGTGACTCGCCGAGGCGGAGAGGAGGTGGTCTGTTGGGTGCCAGCGGGACCAGCAGGGCCACCGTAGTGTCCAGCACTCTCATTGTGGAATCTCAAAGTGAAGAAACTGTGACGGAGAACCTATCTGTGAGTCAAGCTGATTCCAGGGGTGCAAACTTGTCACCTTTCGGCGAAATTCGCCGTTTTCACCTTGAAATAGGTCATTCACGTGAATCGTGTAGATCTGTAAAAAAAAAAAATTGAGAGAGGAGGGGGGGGGGTAGTCATATATGCGAGTCGTCTGTCACGTCACCTGTAGCGTTTTTTTCCCCTAGGTATGGACCCGCCCTACTCTGCCTCTGATTGGCTTACCTTAATGTTCTTTCCATCATCCAACCAATCTCACTCCTGAAGCCTATAGACGCTGCAAGTTCGCTGTAGAGCAGGACGGGATGCATTTGTATCTGCTGTAAATTATGGTGT
>JAFVLL020010857.1:28166-41035 GCA_021397915.2 Tor tambroides
CCCCATTCCCGTCCCAAATCACGCTTGAATGACATGTAGTGTACTAAAAACATCAACACACAGGAATGAGTCTGTATAAGGACTCGCACATCCAGAATAAACATAAACAGTCACGTACCACCGCCCTGGATCAAAACCTCTATTTGTAAGTACATGACTTTAATTTAACAACGGGGCAGAAAACCGACCATATGAAGACAAAGATCCCGGTTTGTGTGAAAGGAGCATTGAAGAATAGATCCAGTAATTTGGTTAATCATAATAACTCCATTTCACAGAAATACTATGCTAACTTCAAACATAAATCTAATCAGTAAACATCCAAATAAAGGGTCAAGTCCTAAAACAGAATAATCAATGGAAATCTGCCAAAGCTAACATGTGGTTTTATACATCTATAACAAACTTTACAAGCTGTTGACATTTTGCAGGTTTTTATTTTATACATAAAACTGATTTTTTTTCCTGCAAACACCACCATATAGCGACAAAAAATGTCAAATAAAACAAGTGATGAAAACCCGATTCGGATGATGATCCTTGTACAGTACATAAAATCTTATCAAGATGGAAATCAGTCAACACATGTTTTAGGTCAGAACAAAAAACTAAATGTCTGAGACAAGCTGAAGCAAGACCCAGCATCCAATTTCAAGCCCCAGGCGACCACATCAGATTACACAATAATCCAGTCTCAGCCGGTGGTCACTGCGGGAGAAACTAGTACAGAATGACCATTACTGAAACCTACCATCTAAAAATAACATGCAGAAAGAGCACATCCATCACATTTAGGATGACACAGGAGATTTATTTGTTCTGTAGGACGGTTTAAAAAAAAATTAAAAAGAGGGTACGTAATTCATGATTGCCCTTTATAACAGATTTTAGGCTTTGCATATTTTGGGAACATTGCAGTAGGAGAAACTTTGGTACTGAACATTGTAATCCAACCTATGAGTAATAAGATATAGAGACCGAATTATACTCTCAAATCCATGAGAAAAACCTATTCTTGACAATAGAATGACAGGTTTTTCGACTATCTGAATGTTAAGTGCAAACATATTTAATCTTCGGCAAATCTCATAATGAATATTTATTTTTCATAGATTTGTACATTATAATGTTGTGATGCCTAAATTTACTAGTAGCATTTAAAATGACTGATTTTATTAGGGTTTTTTTTCTAAATATGAATTATATATATATATATTTTTTTCCCCATCAAGATTCTTCAAAACAGTTCAAAAAAACAACATCTATTTGAAATCGAAATCTTTTGTAACATTACCAATGTTTTTATGGTCATTTTTGACCAATTTAATGCATCCTTGCTGAATAAAAGTATTAGTTTCTTGCAAAACTGACCTCAAAGTTTTGAACGATAGTGTAATGCGGTAAACATGACATCTTAATGATTTTAAAAGCAGTGCACGTAGTCTCGTGCCAAAGCTCCTGTAAATGAATGCAGGAACACTGTGTCCTTCAGCCGCATCACAACAGTCACGCCCAACCCTTGTACTGTTTGTATGGTTAGGGATTTACTGTTAGTGTTATTATGTATTCTGGTAAAACGTCAACACCCCAAATCAGTGTAGGTGGCACTGGAAATGCAGCACAACCCATCCCAGCCTGTTCAAACGAACTCTTCTGAACCTCACAGGATAAAGATGGCATGACAAGCTTTAGTGGGGAAGAATGTTCATGTCAAATGTTATACTGATTGATATGAATCTGGCAGTACATCAGCTTATGAAGCTGTATGACTTGTTATAGAGATTGATAAATGGTGTAAATGTCACCCAAATTACTTCACTGACTACTTTACAACACTCAACCTTTCCTTAAAAAGTAAAAAATTACTCATCCTTGCAAAGCAACAACATCAGTGTGTCCATACCATGTGTCCATATGTGAAACAGTCTTTGCTTTCTCATACAAGCTGTTTCAGGAACACGGTGTTCTCTTTGCAAACTCGTGGTGGATATGCAGTGAATTTGCAGCAGATTTACTTTTCTGTCAATCGTCAACCCTGTGGTTTTAGTTAAGCACGTCAGACGAATGCTATGTTATATTTGTTTTCTATAGGACTGATTCTTTGACTTCTGCATGCTTATGAAGCTCTGGGACTCCTTCCAACAGCTCTGCTGAGACACATGCAGTTCCTCTGACTGACTGAGCAGGCGAGCGAGAGAGCGAGGGTGTGTGAAAGGTTCAGTGAAGTTCATTTGCACGGTGGTGGGAGGGGGAGACAATGGGAGCTCTGCCAATAGTAAGGTTGAACACAGGCAGTAGTCTCTGCTATATGAAGACAGCAGAGAACAAAATGTTCTCTGGCCTATTTACTTCATTCTGAAAGTGTGTACTTCATTTCCTTCAGATATGTGGGTTGATAAAAAATTATTTTAGGAAGTTGGCATGTCTTGTGGCGTGATGTGCATTACTCATAATTTAAACAGCGTTTTGATCATTCTTTTGGAACTAGTATACATAGCTTTAATGAAATGAATTGGTCTCACTTTATTTAAGTGTCTTTACTAAAATTTAAATGAAACAATTGCAATGCAACAAATATTGCATGTATGTTTTTAAGTTTTTCTTCCATTTAAAAAAAAATACCTGAATGTTGTTTTTGTAATTAATTGTTGGACACATTAAGTACATTGTACCAATCAATTAATGCATTTTTGATGCAAGTACACAGTAGTTATACAATATTTGTACTTTTTACTTTAATTTTTCTTTAAATATTTATATCAACCTAAAATATGTTAATAAAATTGCTTACAGAAGACATAATGCTATCAAAACAAAAGAACAAAGTTAGTTTATCAAATACATTAGGCTGAATTCACCCTTTGTGTGTCCTTACTTCTCTAAAAAGTGCTCTTATCATCTCTTATTTATCAACCCACTGAATGTGAAAATGCTAACCAGATTTCTTAATGAAACAATAATCATTACAAACAAACAGCTCATGACATGGATTATGCAAGATTATAGTCTTTTAGAACAAAGGTGCCATTACAGGACTTTGTAAACAGAACATAAGAACACTGTCTTCACTTCAAGCTGTTTTATTGACCATGTGGTCCTAAAGACCACTCGGACCTGTTTTTGTTGTCTGAAGACGTTACTGAAGCTCAGCTGGTACAAAATCATCACTTTTAAGAATTCAGAGCCTATGTTTATTATTTTAAAAGGTGTATTTGGTACCGGTGTACAATAAACCTGATAGCCTATTGTCTTCACAAATATAAAGAACAATCACTCCGTCCAAAACAACCGCAAAACCCTCTCAAGAGCTCATTTCAAGATAGATATGAAAAAGAAAACACGGACCTACTACTACGAGTCAAAACCAAGGCCAATATAGATCAATCACCGACTGCATGCACATGAGGCCATACATAACGTTACATCGACTGGAGGATCTGGTTTCCCGTTTTTAACGCTTATTATTAATCACACACGAAATACCTCATATAAATGCTCTAAAACAAACGCCTTAACGTTACCTTTTCATCGCTGAGTTCACCCTCTCTCCAATTAAATCACCGTAATCCGAGTTTTGCGTTTTGTATTTATAACGCTTGAATACACCGCAGCCGCAACTGTCGTCAGCAGCTTGTTTATCTGTTCTGAAGGGGCTCGACTATAATCTTTGTATAAGGGCTGAGTTTCAAAATAAAAGTCACGGCAGGCATAGTCATTCATTCTAAAAATATTGGTGAAAACAAGCAATATATTGTGTTTGCGTATAGTGTGTGTATAGTAAACACAGTTTAACTGCAGATATATTAATATGATAAATAAAATAATAAAACAATAAGACGAATAATAAAATAATACGATTTTCAATCTTTTTAAATTCTGATCTATCTATCTATCTATCTATCTATCTATCTATCTATCTATCTAAACAAACAAATAAACAAATAATAACGTATAGTACTTATAGATATAGACTTATATACACTTTACATTAAACATTAAAGAGATCTGCGAACTCTCCGTTCAAGAAGCAAAAAAAAAAAGAAAGAAAAAGAAAAACTACATTTCCCGTTATTTCCCCTCGAATATTACACAAACAATATCCGGGTCAGAAGAGGCGAATTTCCGCGCCTTTTCGTAATCGAGATGGATGAGAGGGTTAAACAACCTGCAATATTTTAATGGTATTATCACATTATGGACTAAATTAAACTTTAATACCCACACTTCAGATGCAGATGATTTGGTGACACAGGATAACATCGAAGTATGTTGCTCCCGTCTGACGTCGCCAGACTTGTGCTGGGTAAGTTCACTCTTGTTGTGTCTCTCTCTAGGAGAAGCTAGCGAGCTAATATTCCGTTCATAATTACAGTATATATAATTATGTAATTTGTCTCCAAAACTGCTAGGTAGCTGTAAATATTTAGACCATTACGAAATTGAGACACTGTGTCAGAAAATTGTGTCTTTCTGAGTTTAGGCAGTGCGAGGCTGTGATGTGTCAAACTGCTGAGATGATCGATAACAGTAATAGCTGATTTAGTCTGCTATTCACAATTGAAAATATTTAAATATGAAATTATGTATCTTTAAATTTAAACTTTTAGGCTACCTGCAGCAAGAAGGGCTCACTGCCACAAGCCGAGCCTTCATCTATGAGAGTCCAAACCTGAAGGAATATGCCGAGCACAGCTCAGAGGACGGGGTCATCCCTGCCTGTGTGTTTGTATGTGTCAAGTTCATGATTTATAACAGGGTGCTAATATGAATAAATTACTGGCGTGTGTTAAGACGACATGTTTACTAAATAACAATTTTATTATTGTTGATTATTATTCTTTTCCAGTCTCTTTTTGGAAAAAACCTGATTACGATTTTAAATGAATATGTTGCTGTTAAAGCAAAAGGTGAGTGCCCTGGAATGAAATGTTTTGAGATGCACAGTGAATCTGTTTCCATTTTAACATGTTTATGTCATTTCTTCTGCAGAAACTGCAGAAAGTCAAGAAAATCAAATCCCAGCTGTGATGACATCATTATGGAAAAAGCTTGACTTCACACTCAACCAAATCAAGTGAATGAATATTTGTTTACATTGTTACACTGAATGTTTTAAGTCTCCTTATTAAAATCTTCCTGTATTGTCCACAGGTCTCTGCAGAATTCTCCTGCAGTGCAGCTGAATCAGCGACGTGAGTTTTGCTCATTGTTTGAGGGAAATTATTTTCTTGATGACTTGGAATGATTGAAATTAGTAATAGATATTTAATACAAACATAATATATAGATATGGCATGGAATTTAAAAATACATGCACAATTAACACACACTACCATTTAAATGTTTGGGGTCATTGGGGATTTTTTTATGTTTATGTCCACCAAAGATGCATTTATTTGTTAAAAAAAATCTGTAAAAAACAGTATTATTGCAAAATATTTTAAATATACAGTTTAATGAAAAATACTATGTAAAATTAACATTTTTCTGTTTTAATTTATTCCTGAACGAATAGAAAATTCAAAGTATAGAATTTCTATTGTATCATTATAACTGACTTTACTGTCACTTTTGATCAATTTAATGCATCCTTGCTGAAAAAAAAAGTTTGAATTTATTTAAAAAAATCTTTCAGACCCCAAAACATTTGAACAGTACTGTAATTTATTTATTTTTTTCTGTCACTAAGTGCGGACTATGAATAGCATTCAAAATATGAGACGTCAACAGAGACCGTTGTTGGCATCACAGTCTCCCATCATTGTGACTCCAGCAGCTCAGTGTGTCCCCAGCACTGTGTCCACTCCTCAAGGCATGCTGGGACATTCCACCCCACTGTCTTACACTTCCCATCATACCAGACCTTCCACTCTCTGTCTTAGTCAGCCAGGTGAGTCCTGAAAAACATGTTTAAATCACACTTTTGTATGAGATTTGTAAGTACCCTCTTTCCGTTTTGCTATCTTTCATCTTCACAGGGGAGTCACCGTTGCAGATACTGGTTCCTGATAATAGACTGAATCCAGGACCTTTGTCTCCGGCCCGCAGGAAATGGTAAGATGAAAGTGATGATGACATCTCAAGTGTGTTACAGTTTTGTGCTTTCTGCATTTTCCAGATCAATCTGTAACAATAAGAATTTATTTTGAAGTGAAACTGTTTTCTGCTGCAGTGACTCGCCGAGGCGGAGAGGAAGTGGTCAATTGGGTGGCAGTGGGACCAGCAGGGCCACTGTAGTGTCCAGCACGCTTATCGTTGAATCTCAAAGTGAAGAAACTGTTACTGAGAACTTATCTGTGAGTCAAGCTGATTCATTTCTCGTCTTTTTTTATGTTTTCAAGGAGTTTCTGTTTACTCCTGCATAATTGAAGATCATATGTTTCTTTTTTGATAGCAAATAGTTATAGAAAATGCCAGAGAAAAAATTCTCAATGATAGATCCTTACAAGAAAAACTTGCTGAAAACATCAACAAAATCTTGGCAAGGTAATTGCTAAAAAATGGGCAAGACAACTTCAAATAACAAAAAAAGAATAACATTGAGATCTTACTAAATCATGTTGCAATATCACTTTAACAGTGATAATAGTCCTCAGACATCAAAAGCTGCCTGCAGTACTGTGGAACAAGAGCAGTCGATTGATGAAATCCTGGGCCTCCAGGTGTGTGAATGCACATCTTTTACGGTTTGTTTTTTTTATATCTTGACAGCCATATCAAGCCTTAACCTGTGAAATTGTTTTAGGGGGAAATTCATATGACGGATGATGCCATCCAAGACATTTTGGCGCAGACAGAGTCAGACCCAGCATTTCAGGCCCTCTTTGATCTCTTTGACTATGGTAGGTTTGAATGGATTAATCAGAAAATCTAATTTTGTTATAAAAGCCGAAATAATTTTGATAACCTTTCGTCTCATCTGAAGGGAAAAGTAAAACGGCTGAAGGCAGTGAACAGGCTGATGGGAGCTTCAGTACTAGTACCAGCGCTCAAGAGAGTGATGAGACCGGACATGTAGACAGTGCCTCGGAATCAGGTAAGTTGGGTCGCCTTTACATTGTAAAGCAGCACAGGTATATGCACTATGGTTTAAACATTTTGGGTCGATTTTTATATATATATATATATATATATATGTAAAACAGTGACAGCTATTTTCTATTTTAATATATTTTAAAATTTAATTCCAAAGTTTAAAGTGCCCCTACTATGGATTTTTGAAAATTACCTTTCATGCAGTGTGTAACACAGCTCTAAGCGAATGAAAACATCCTGCAAAGTTTTAAATCTGAAAGTGCACCGTGTATAAAGCTATTGTCTCTCAAAAGAAAGAGTCAACTCTGAATCATTGAAATGAGTCGTTTTTAAATCCCAAGCCGTTTCAGTGACGTCAAAATGAAACATTAGCATATTGCGTGCCCACTTGTTGGCGCACAGACCTGGGAAAACTTGGATTTTAGCGTTGGTGTGAATGAAAATGCAAATTCATTCTTTGCCACTAGGTGCCGCTTTTGGAGCGGTAAAAGCTCACAAACACTGCTTTAAATTAAATCGACCAATCACCGCAGATTAGCGTCACACAAAGGAGGGGCTGGAAAAATGAATCGTTGAACGAATCATTTCGGAGGTAAAAATAAATGCATATTATATGTTGACAAAAGTGTTTTTGACCTTGCATGCATGTCAACCTGTTGTTGGGGACTCCCAAAACCAAAATATGAACCTTTCATTACCCATAATAGGGGCACTTTAATTCTAAAATTTATTCCTCTTATGGTAAATTTTCAGCAGCCATTACTCCAGTCTTTGGTGTCACATGATCCCTCAGAAATCATTGTAATAAGTTGATTTGATGCTCAATAAACATTTCTTATTATTTTCAATATTGAAAACATTGTTTTTAACAGTTGTTTTGGGGAAACCGTAATACATTTGTTTCAAAATTCTTTGATGAAGAGAAAGTTCAAAAACAACAGTGTTTACTTTTGTAACATTATAAATGACTTCACTACCACTCTTGATCAATTTACTTCATCCTTGCTGAATACAAGTATTACTTTCTTATAAAAAAAATTCTTACTGAACCCCAACTTTTCAGTGTAAAGACGATATTTAAACTATTGTATGATTTTATTCATTATTTTAAGGCACTGGTCAGGAGGATTCCACATCAGGAGGAGAAAGTAGTGCACAAAACCTAACTACCCAGTCTGAGTCAAAAAGCAAAAATACATCATCCAGCCTTCGTAATGCGACAAAATCTGCTTCCACAGCTTCACAGCCATGTGTTGTAACCAAACAAACTGGACGAGGATCCACAAACTCCAAAAGAGGACTAGTAAGGACTAGAGTTTTATCTGGTAATAAACAATCCAGAGGTGCCACTTCAAATTCTTCAAGGTTGAACGATAAAGTGGATTCACGTCCACCTGATCAAACCGTATCAAGCTCTTCTTTGATGGAGGAAGGAGTTGGCATGGACATAGATGAACCAGAAAATGAAACCTCGGGGAGCGTAAATATTCAGTTAGTTCCTCTGGAGAGCTCGCATGCCAACGAAACATCAAATGACAATAAAAGCAGTCAAGTTCCTGTTTCAAGCAAGACATCACAAACCACATCCACTACTGAAACCTCAAATAACGCATCTGTCAATGAGCCTGGAAGAGTAACAGGAATGACCATCAGACAGAATGAGGATATGGGAACCTCTTTATCTGTTCAAAGTGAGGCTGTGCCCTCACTTTGCTTGCCTCAACCTGACACAGACACATCTGCTAAAACTGCTTCTCCACCCTCTTCAAACAAGACACCTTTAACTCCTTCCTGCACTCAAACTCAGTCCAGTACCGTCAAAAGCAGTCTCCCTACATCAAGCACTTCATCTACTGCCACTACCCCATGCATTTCTGATGCCTCGGCCAGGGAGCCTGATCCCAATAAGATTGTGTCTCTGAAAATCATCATCAGTGATGAGCAGGACGAGGTCTCAACTGATGCAGCACTGAACCAGGCAGTTTCCAGCATCACCAGTAACCACATCCCCACCATCTTCCTGTCCTCGCCTGCCAAATCGCCTGCCAAGACTTTGCCTGCAACCTCTGCGGTCATAACACAAGAGGAAACGGCTCAGGCTGTGAGCTGCTTACAGGGGGCAGAGGGTGTTGGATCATTCGGAACACCTATGAGGAGTGTGCAGAGTAGCGGACAGCCTGCACTGGGACGTCCCGCAGGTCAGGAAACCGGTTTCATTCAGCTGTTGCAAACTAACCCCACCTTTGGGCCTTCAAGCAGCTATTTTGTCGTAACCGATCCTGCTGCTGCCGAGCAGCGGTCAAATGTTGTGCTGCTTCCAAGTAATGTGCCTCAAGGGACCATGTCTTCAGTGCCGCATGTGGTAGCGACTCCACCTCGCCAGAGGACTGTGGTGTCCATGGGAGCAAAAGTCTCTCAGACCTATTCGCCTGGTGAGTGAAGAGTTAGTTTGATTATATAAGACACTTTATACTTTTATTTAGGTTGTATGTTTCTGTGTTTATGTTGAGGTACTCATTTGCAGACTTTATTTAGTCTTCCTCAGGATTAAGGGTGCATGTTTGAAATTCCAATTGTATTTTTTTTTTTTTTAGGCTCCACAATCATTATATCCTCCCCAGTTCAGCCCATGTTACAAAATGTGATGCTTCCAGTGTCTGTAATGGGGCAAAATACTGGAAAACTTGCAGTCCTTCCCAATCAGGTTTGTAACTTTGAAGCATGCAGGTTTTGTGACAGAATAAAAGTTTTATTCTGTTATAATTTTATTCTGTTATCTGTCTTCTTTTAAAAAAAAAAACACACACACACACACCCTTGACCCTCTATCAACTACATATTTATTCTCTAACTGCTACTTTTTCTTTAAAAACTAACACTAGTTTTCTTTTTTCTATTCTATCTACTTGTTTTCCTTGGGGGGAAAAAAAAAACAAAAAAAAAAAACCTTGCTCTGTGTACTGCGTTAGGCTAACCGAGACTTGTCATATGCTTGAATGTTGTTGCTCTTTTGTTGGTTTTGATTGATTCTATTGTCCTCTTTTGTAAGTCGCTTTGGATAAAAGCGTCTGCTAAATAACTAAATGTAATGTAAATGTAATAATTGCTACTTTTTTTGTACAGATGTTAACTTTGCCATGTTCAGCCACTGTAAGGCAGCCTGCAAAAGTTATTTCTCAACATAAATTGGCACCCAAGGAAAACACTGAGATGGGTAAGACGTTTTTTATTTACAGATTTTTTTTTTTTTTCAGTTATTTAATTTATGTAATTATATCTTTATTGTATAAAATATTATGAAGCACAGATTTTTTCAAAATTGATAAGTTTACATTTATATAATTACAAATAATTTATACTTACATGTACACACACACACATATATATATATATATATATATCTCATTCTAATCATTCTAATATGCTGATTTGCTGTTCAAGAAAGATTTAAAACAGTTGAGTACATTTTTTTCAGGATTCTTTGATGAATAGAAAGATCCAAAGATCAGCATTTATCTGAAATAAAAAGCTTTTGTAACATTATACACTATACCATTCAAAAGCTTGGAGTCAGTATAATTATTAGTATTCTTATTTTGTGTGTGTGGGGGGGGGGTTGTTATAGAAATTAATACTTTTATGATTTCATGATTAATGATTTCTGAAAGATCATGTGACTGGAGTATTGATGCTAAAAATTCAGCTTTGAAATCACAGGAATAAATTACATTTTAAAATATATTCAAATAGAAAACAATTATTTTAAATAGTGAAAATATTTCAGAATTTTACTGTTTTTGCTGTACTTTGGATCAAATAAATACAGGCTTAGTGAGCAGAAGAGACTTCTTTAAAAAAACATTAAAAACGTACTATCCAAAAACGTTTGACTGGTAGTATTTATATGTATTTTAATAAATTAATTATGACTTTTTTTAGAAAGGTAATCATATTACATTAAAATATCAATTAATGTTTTTCATTTCCATCTTTAGCATAATTTGAAATTAATAAACGTTCTTTAGCAACTTTTTTTTTTATCTGAAGGGTTTTTGATTTGCATGTTTTTGTGATGCATGTTTGTGTATGCATCAATGTAATGACTTGTTTGCTGATTTTCAGGCAAAACCGGCACATCTGGGTCTGGTCAAGTGCTTCCCCAGACCTCTGAGCAACAAAAGAATGTGAGTGCAACAAGCCCTAGCCATCGGCGGATACTTTGTTTTGACGTCACACCTGAAACCACTGCAGTTGGCCAGAATTCTTTACAGACAAGCACACTCACGTCCTCTGCTGTTAATTCCTCCCCAGCTCTGCAGGTTCAGAAAGAAATCACGCAGACTGAACCGAAACAGCCTTTAGTTTCTGACACTTGCAAAAGAAGAATAGAAACCGTTAGACTGCCAGAAGCAAATCCCAAAGCGGCTATAAAGAACTCTGAAAAAGTCACCATATTTCATCAACAAAAAGAAGCCCCGAAAAACAAAGTGACTGAAAAGGGGACAAATCTAATCGTTGTATCAAATGCCAAGTCTTCCAACAAAGCTGCCATTGAGCCAGAGGCTCTCATTAGATCAGAATCATCGAAAAAATCACAAGCATCTCAGAAGGAAGATGGCGGAGTGGTTTCAAAATCATCTGCTCCAGGGTCAAAGCAGAAACCAGCAGGCAACACAAAGGACAGCACACAAGAAGAATCCCGTGAAAAGAAGCAGTTAAAACCAGCAGAAAAACCTTCCTTACAGAACTCACCAGGCGTCACTGCAAATAAAGAAAATGAACTGGAGAGCTGTCAGCGTCAGACATCGGCACGCCCCACTGAGGATCTCGCACCTTCTACAGCAAAACCTACAGCACCCGTTTCGAGCAGTTCCAGTAAGACTTTATGCAAGACGAGTCCTCTAACTAAACAGGCTGTTGAGATGTTGCAGGACATACAAGGCCAGGCTCCTGCGGCCACTCCGCCGAAGAGACAGGTGGCCGGATGTCCAGATCTCCCACTCCCAAGAACACCTGGACCAGGACGTGCACATGAGGAGCTGATGGATGGTTTGAGAACCCCGTCCCGACAAAGACTCAGGAGGGAGGGTGAAAGCACGCCGAGGCATCTCCCCCCTCCTGCCACACCTGACATCCCTTCCTGCAGTCCTGCCAGTGAGGCGGGGAGTGAGAACAGCATCAACATGGCCGCCCACACTCTCATGATCCTGTCACGTGCCGCCAGGACAGGAGGTCCTCTGAAAGACAGCTTGCGACAAGAGGAGGCCAGTGCTGGGAAATCTGCCATCCCTAAAGGAAAGAAGCGAAAGCAAATTGAATTGAGCCCTCCTGCAAAGAAAGAGCTACAGCTTTCCAGCTCCTCGAGCAGTAAGAAGAAATCAAAGGTGAGATGATATTTTATTGGTTATTTGCGAAAAACAATCAGATTGACAGCATCTTAACCTAGGAAGCAGTCTAAATAAGCCCTCCATTATAGCGTGCAGCAATAGTAGCAAAATTAAGTTTTTAAGGTGCTTTTAAAATCATTTATCCCAAATCCGAAGCAACATCACATATCCTACATTTTAAGGCAGTTTCGTAATACTGTGTGGTAAACCCAGTGAAAAATGTTAATCCAAATGTTTGGACAAAGTCAATTTATATATATATAGGGGAAGTCGTGGCCTAATGGTTAGAGAGTCGGGCTTGTAACCTGAAGGTCGCCGGTTCGATTCTCGCACCAGCAGGAATTGAAGGTGAGGATTGTGAATGAACAGCACTCTCTCCACCTTCGATACCATGACTGAGGTGCCCTTGAGCAAGGCACCGAACCCCTAATTGCTCCCCGGGCGCTG
>JAFVLL020010858.1:0-10919 GCA_021397915.2 Tor tambroides
ATACATATATATATGTATATATGTATGTGTGTGTATATATGTATTTGTATATTGACTCTGTTTGCATTAACATCTCACCAAGACTGGCATTGTGACTGAGAAGCTGAGAAGTGTATTTGACCATTCACATGGATACATATGTGAGCATTTAAAAAGGCACTACTAAAAAAAAAAAAATCCATATTTTATTTTAGTATTGACTTAGTAGTGCACTTCTAATGCTTTTGACATCCCTGCTTGTAGACACACGTTAGGGTTTGAATCATCAATGTACTTCCATTGTAAGTCACCCGTGTGTGTGAGAGAGAGAGTTTGCGGCGACCCTGCGCTCCTCCTCTTTGGAGATGTGGATATCGAGTGTGTGTGTAATGAAGTGAGGCTGAACTGACATGGTGCCTCTTTCAGATAGAGAGAGAGAGAGAGCTGACACTGATCAAGTGAATGTGTATTTTAGTCGCTGTTCAGAGATTGAAGAAGTGTCCAACTCACCCGTTCCCTCTGTAGACCTCCAGAGTCCAATCTGTCTGGGCATCTGAGCGTGTCAGTGTTAGAAAATCAAGACGTTCAGAGGGAAACGATATTTATCCTGACAATTTCGATAAGCTTCATTACTTTTTTGTGCTTTCCAAGGACTAGAGTTGCAGTTTTGGTCTCTTGTTCGTTTGTAACCGATGTATCTCATGACTAACCCCATCCGCTTCTTAAGGAGATGACCCGGAGTGATCCAGACCAATTACAGTTTGCTGGTCCTCCGGGACGGTGTTAAAAAGTCTGGTTGCAGTTCTGTAACCGCAGATTGAGTGTTAATGTTAGTTCCCACAAGTCCTGGAATGGCGTTGGTAATTCCATCCCCTCGCAAACTGCAGATTTGGGTCGATACGTCTTTCTCTCGTTACCTGCTGCAGTGCCTCCGCGAGGCCCCGCCAGAGTCGCTGTCCTCGCATGGCTTCGGGCAACGGCGGGCATCGGGATGGGCCGAGATGCCAATTCAGTAAAGTGCTCCGGGCCTGCTTTTCTCAGCAAAGCCGTGGTTTTGGGCACCCCTCGGAGGAATAAAATGGTTTTGTCTCACAGCTACCCACGAATAAACTTAAAATGCAAAAGCGGCAAGTCCTTGCCAAGGCCACTCTGTTCCTGCGTTTGAAAACGTACCTTTATTGGGTTCAAAACGCTGATGTTTTGTTGCAAAGTCTGAGCTCTAGGCGGCTCACGTCCCTGCTGCAGCCAAAGCGATCACAGAGCTTAAATTAGAGCGTCCTGCAGCCAATGACATGGAGGGAAAGAAATCCAGAAAAAAAGCTCACAAACAACATCAACAAGCATTCGATTCATCGCAGGATCTTGTTTGGCGGAAGGTCTTGCGGACCTTGGAGAGCTCAAACCGAAGGGGCCGTGCAAATGGAGGTCGTGGCTCACGGGCCTATCCGTGCTGGATTTGTCTTGGATCTGATGCAACTCTCGCTGCTCGTTTAGGAAAAAAGAGTCGCTGTGTTTTCGGAACACGAGACCTCAAAACACAAGCCGCTAAATGGCTGTTTGAATAAGGCCTGTGAGTGTCCAGCTCGTCCAACGTGTGACGTTGTGGAGGAGAGGAAATGGAGATTTTCCACTGCATCTCCGATTGTGGAGAACGCTTTATGATGTTGTTATTATTCGGTCAAATGAATTTTTTTAGGACGTTTTCTGTGCCCCTTTGGCAAGACTCTTGGCAGCGTTATTATTACAGGGTTTTGCCTTAACATCGCTAATTGTAGTTGGTAAAGCTTTGCTTTTCTGCTGCACTGAAAGTGGTGTTTGACTAGTGATTCCTAATGAGAGTGGGAGACTGTCCTCTCTTGCCTTTGTTCCCTTTTCTGGCTCTCCGGACGACCTGGGATTCTGAGCCTCTTACCTCAGTTCCTAGCCAGTAACACATAATTGTTTTGTTAAAATCAAGATAATTTCTAAAGCTTTACTCATTGTTTTTCTGGTGTGATTAGTGGTATTTGCTAAGCCAACCATCACTATTACTATTGCTCACAGTTAGTGATTTAAGCAAACTTCTAACCCTAAGTATCAAACTCTTGTGCATAGATCGTCCTGCGTGTTTGTTCTACAGGCACAAATGAAACCTCGAATTATGCAGCTTTTTTTAGCTGTCAGATTTAAAAATTTAGCATCTTTTGACACAAATCACTTAAGACTGCACAGCACCATGCTTAAAACCACTTTAGCAATTTTATTTCATTTATCTAGGTAAGTCAGTTCACTTAACTGCTATTTCTTGTAAAAAATGAATGAATAAATAAACAGAATAAAACATAATTGGAGTACTTTTAGAAAATAGAAAATACTATTTCAGTTTTCTACTTCAAAATTTAATGTTTATTTCAAGGTGTTTTTGTAATTATTTGAGAAATTTACTAGCAATTTCTCAAGGGAAATGATTTCTACAACATTTTTTTTTTTTAAGTGTACATCAATCTTTTTGAATGAACAATTCAATTTTCAATTCAATTCAAGTTTATTTGTATAGCGCTTTTCACGATACAAATCGTTGCAAAGCAGCTTTACAGGAAACTTAATGTATTTAACATATGGCAAAATTTGTTAATTCTGTATGTTGTCTGAGGGTTGGTATTATCTGAGGTCCTCTGAGGGGTTGACATCATCTCTTCTCAGGTGTTTGGTCATCTCAGATCATTTAAGGGTTGGATCCAAACTGAAGCTTGTGCAATTCCTAGTTACTCCCGTGGCAGAAACAGAGAAACAAATAGAGACATTATTAGCGTAGCTGCTGTTCCATCCAAGCAAAAATGATTTGTTCAACCTAAGCTAAATAATAATGTGCGTTTGATCAGATATAACTGTAGGACAAGATTATGAGATGCATTAGAAAAATGCTTGGCTAAAGAGATGTGTCTTTAATCTAGATTTAAACAGATGTGAAATGTGAAAAAGCTCTACCTCCTTTAGTGGACTTTGCTATCCTAGGTACTACCAAAAGTCCAGAGTTTTGCAGCCTTTATAGTTATATATGCCATATAGTTAATATCAGTAATACTCAGCATGCACGATACAAGGAAATGGTCAGTAACATCATCACTTTGAGGTACGTTATCTATGTCAGTAAGATCAATTGCGATATAATTAAATCTAGTGTATGATTAAAATGATCCTTCCTTTTCCTATTTTTACAAGTAGCTTGTGTCCTCCACAGCTAATGTTTTCATCAAATAACAGAAATCTAAAAACATTAAATGTAATAACCTAGTTTTTATATTATTTGAAGGAAATATGAACCAATTTGTACATTTTCCATACTACCACCCATCTTGGTGTACTGTATGGCACTAGAGAGAGAGAAAGTGCTGTTCTTGCCGTGGCAAACACCAACCTTCTAATTCTAACTGAGCAAAGAAGTCTGTTTGCTTCCCTCTGGGCTCCCAGAACAGAGAGACCATTCTGTTTCCACCCATTTCCCTGTTATCTGCTCTGTTCGATTTTAATCCCAGGCCTCTAAAACTGGAAGCACTACAGCTCACAATCATGGGAGCACTGTAGAATCCTTTCTGTCATGCTTGTCCAAGGAGCTTGTCTCAGTGACTGTTATTCATGCAGGGATCTGGGACTGTATTTTTGTGTTATCTTTGCTTTTGATGTCTTGGCCTCTTTAGCGACTTCTTAGACTTAGTAATTACTTTTAATGGTTTGAAAAAAGACCATGACAGAGCACTAAACTCTTTCTTCTTGAC
Organism: Tor tambroides; assembly: GCA_021397915.2. Lineage (NCBI taxonomy): Eukaryota > Metazoa > Chordata > Actinopteri > Cypriniformes > Cyprinidae > Tor > Tor tambroides. Next base: position 3,735 of record JAFVLL020010858.1, read on the forward strand.
TATTTGTGACTTTTTTTTCGTCCTCAATCACATTATTCTAATGTTCATTGTTCATAGTGCTAAAGGGCAGCAACATCAAACATCAAAGTGCACAAAACCAAAGTAAGGTTCAATAGTTAACAGTCGAAACCTTGTATTAGTGCATAATCCTGTAAATATCAATTTTATTTTTGGAATTTTCGTGTTTATAGTGGAAGATGCTTGTTTTGTTGCATTTATGTTACCCTCAATTGGCCAAAAGTAGTAAAAGAGTGTTGTTTTAACTTTTGCATAAGAGCAGTTATATTTACATCAAACCTCAATTTCAAATGGAAACTTCCTAAATATTATATATAACAATTACACTATTAATATTTTCATGTGTGCTACTTCTGCCTGTTTTGTGGTGTTTGTCGAAGCTTGAAACTGGTACATGGAAATAGGAAGACAGTTCCAGTTGTTTGGACAGGAAACTCGAGCATCGGCATTACTGGCATGCAGATTATTGGGGTAAAGAACAATGGCCTAGTGGTTATTGCAAGGGCTCCAATACATTAGGCTGTGATGCTTGTCTGGGAAATGTGAGTTTAAGTTTGAGTTCAGCTTCAGTTGTCATAAAAGTACTCACAGTGCACTTTAACAATCCGAACACTGGGGTGGAAAGAGGTTTGGTGTACCTGTGGCAAACATGCTTTACATTAACAGGAATTGTTACAACAGGGGGGTGTGGGGGGGTTGTGTATAGGGCTGAAACGATTAGTCGACATTATCGACAACGTCGACAATAAAAAATTGTCAACAAATATTTTTGTTGTCGAGTAGTCGTTTGATCTCATTTAACCTAATGTAAGAACCTGCAATACTGCGGTTTGACGGTGGCGCTGTAGAGCAAAAATGCAATTCAGCCCTCCTGGATGCAATTTAATAGAAGAAGACACACACGAACCTGAGCGGCGTTTGGATGAATATGTAAATATATATTGCGCGCTTTCCTCTCAGTAACGAAATAAACACAACAAAAACTGACAGCGGGGAGAAAGCAGCAGTTAAAAATGCATCTGATTACAACGATTTGGATGTTTGCATGAGCTCTAAAGTTCAGTACTCCAGTAAAGTCCGGTCACATCATGTTTATTTATACAACGTTAGTGCTTTATGCAATAGATAGCCTTAATTCAAGCAGCTTTACGGTATTAAACATGAAAAACCAGAGTCAGTGTCCCTTTCAGTTAGAATTACAACTTGATTTTCTGTTATAAAGCAGCTCTCCAGTGTGGAGCTAGCTAGTGATAAAATATTTTTATTAGTGGGGAAAAAAATTATTTCATTAAAGTGATAGTTTGGTTTACAGAGATCAAAGCTTGATCTAGCTCAGGACTGTTTTGGTTATCATAACGCTTTAAAGTATTTTAAGACATTATGTTGTGAATAAAATAGTTTATCCAAAGCGTCTTATCGCTTGCCTTTATTTTGTTTCTTATCCATATGACTTACAAAAGGAGATGTTCGGCAGAATGATGTGTCATTCAGTTACTTTTCCATGTAGCTAGTTACATGGTGAGAGAGTGTCTCTGTCTGTCATCTCATTTTGTGTGCCAAATACATCTATTTGTATAATGAATTGGTAACACTTTACAATAAGGTATCATTTGTTAACATTAGTTAATGTATTAATTAACATGAATGAACAATTCCTTTATTAAATTTATGTATTAATCTTTGTTAATGTTGGTTAATAAAAATAGTTGTTCACTGTTTATTCATGTTATTTCACAGTGCATTTACCAATGTTAAAAAACACAACTTGTGATTTTTATAAATGCATTAGTAAATGCTGAAATTAACATTAACTAAGATTAATAAATGCTGTAGAAGTATTGTTCATTCTTAGTTCGTTAACTGTTAACTAATGAACCTTATTGTAAAGTGTTACCAATTAATTGTATAATAATTAACATAATATGCTTTTCTAAAGCTGAAGTTACCTTTATTTATGTTAGAATATCTATAACATAATATTTTAACTAAATGCAAAAGCTGAATAATCAATCAAAGTCTACTGATTAATCAGTGAAATAATCGACGATTAGTCGATTAATCGTTCTAATAATCGTTAGATTAATCGATTATCAAGATAATCGTTTGTTGCAGCCCTAGTTGTGTGTGTGTACTGTCTTATATACCTGAGTTAAAACCCATTTAGAGGTGACCTGGAGAACACCAGGGAGCTAAAACTCCTACTGTTATCAGAGAGGCTTTAATAAAACATGACTTTTCCAGAGCTCATGTTGAAGCTTAACACTCACACGCACACATACACAAACTTGGGTTTACTTTTAAAGGAAAAGACCACTATTCATATCATGCATTTATCTCTATCTAGGTGAATCTCACAGAGAGCACATCTGTGTCAAAAGACAAAAATAAGGGAAAAAATGAGTGGATATTTTTTTACTTTGTTTTATTAATTGTATTCTCTATCTATCTGTCTATCTATCTATCTGTTTATCTATCTATCAACAGCTGCCGTCACTTTGAAGCACTTTGAGTCAAAAGAAGCATATCAGGCAACAAAATTAATACACTTGGCTCCTGATGGTATATTAAGGTCTTATGAAGTGAAATGATCAGTTTGTGCAAGAAACTAAACATTATTACCTGTAATCCATAGCCTTTAGGCAAACGGCGGAATCTGATTCTTTTCCGTGACCTGATTCAAATGTTCGGTTTCTTGCACAGACCGATGGTTTAATCTGTTTATTACAATCATAACTCAGTATAATAAAAAGTTTAGGTGTCATGCCTGTTCCAAAGATGAAACATGATTTGAAATACTAAACGCTGCCCCATCTATTACGCAATTTTTAAAATATAGTCATTATGCTATTATTTTGATTGAGTAATTTGACACACATTAAATATGTGCAACTGAAAACCCAGGACTCTCCGATTCAAAGTCTGCTGCTCTGCCCACTGAGCTGTCCAGGCTGTCCTTTGGTTTAAGCTACTGCTTTCCATTCCAAGGAAACCTTGACGTGTGATGATTGTCAACTCAGATGTAGCTTTAAGTTGGGGATGTCATATATCTGGCAACTCTTCCAGTGCTCTTCCAGCTTTTCCAAGCTGTGAGTCTATGCTTATTCAGTCAGGATGTTTTAGTCTTGCCAGTATATTTCAATTAGTGCAAAGTGTGTATACACAATATTATGTTGTTGTTTTTTTATGTCTGAAACGTGGCAAGGCATAGAAAGGTGGGATGGAGAGGAAGTAGATTGAGGTTGTGAACTCCAGAGGTCACGGGGTGCTGCAGAAAGGTCACTTCGCTCTGGAGGTGTAGGAAAGGCTCTCATTATGTCGTTTCACTTCCGTGACCCCAATTATGAGCTTGACAAAAAAGGCCTTTGATATCGCACTGAATTCAAAGCGACGACAGAGAATCATGAGTCAGTGCTTTTTCAAATTTTCAATTTTTCTCCCCTTTTTGGCAGCGCATCAGCATTTTTGAGTCGCAATAGACGGGGGGAGGGTGGAAGGGGGCGAGAGAAATGATAATGGCTCAGAAGTAGAATAATTGTGAAAATGATTAGATTAAGTGAGCAAATGAGCTCTCCAGTTGGGACGGAAACCAAAGAATTGAGGTCAGCATTCCTGACAATTATCATAAGAGCAGAGAGAGAGAGAAAGTGAATGTGAGAGAGAAGGAGAGGAAAAATCCAAACAAGCAATCAAGGTATGCAGGAAAAAAAAGATGGAAATGCTAAGACGGATAAGGGAAGTAGAAAGAACAGGAAAGTGTGGCACTTAGAAGCATTCCAGCTTCGTGCTTTTAGATGTTTTGTGCTGGTGGCAGTAACTTGAGCAGTTGTATTGCGTTTTTGTAAACGGTGCAGCGCGCTCAAGCAACGGGGCTCAGTGTGCGTTCCCCATCCGCTCAGCTTTATCAGGTCCATATCACTGCCTGTAGCTGAAGGAATTTTGAGGAAAGTGAGGTCCTGGAACAAGGGGGAAAGTAGAGAAGCAGAACCCCATGTGCTGGATTCCTGAACCCCTGACACACACACACACACACAAACACACACACACACACACACAACCGTTCACTTGCCATAAGCCACTCAGACAGGGATCTGGTTTCATGGTAAATTTTATTACACATGGATGTAAGGGGCTCCTACAATTAGGGAGGGCTTCTTAACAGGGTCTTGCTTATCCGTCTGCTTGTTAGCCTGCTAGCTTGAACATTTCGTTCTCCCATTTTACATTCCTTCCCAACCTCCCCTTTTTTCGCCGTGTCCAGTACCTTCAATTCCAATTCGAGCCTGCTTTCTCCAGCACCATCTCCTCTGTCTTCCAGCACTGGCCACCATTCCTTTCTTCTTTGCTTTATGGCTCACATATGAGCTGTTAAGTTCGGAGTGTGCCTCCCTGTTCCGTAGCCATCTGGGATCGGCTCTTCAGAACCCCTCTGGCCCTTTGAGGAGATCCGGTTTCCACGAACGCTCACCCGCACCTCCCTCTTTCCTCACGTACATACACAAACACCTCCCTGTAGACCCCTCAACATCTTTGAGATTCCTTCCTCTTTGCCTTCCATTGTCCGTGTTTTTGAAGGCACGTCTGCGGATTGCGTGAAGTTCGGATGTTCTGCCAAAGTAAATCCAGGAGGTATAGTGGCTCCTACTAATGTAGGGTACATGATGTCATTGGCTAGATTATCGACAAGGGTCGAAGGGCACACATGGACATTTGTAGCAATTTGTCTCCTCTCTCTCGTTCTCCCCTCCAGTGTGAGTTTATCTCCTGGCGGAGGGCCTCTTCCGCTTGGAGAGTGGCAACTGTATAACACCCCTCACCTGTTTTCAAAACAAAGACGTGAGCTTGAGCATTTTTGAAAATCATCTCTTTGTTTTCATTCTCAGTAAGTTAGAGCGGGTCAGCCTGAAGGGGAGGTAGAGGGAACTCTGCATAGTGATGTTTAAGTAACTCTGGCATGTTTTAGGAAAATTATGGCGGATTTGCAGTATTGCCTCATAAATCATTTTATTAACCCTGAGAAGGTTCCTCGGTTTGACCGAATGAAAAATGATACACTTTCTTTCTGACTCTGGAACCCAAACGGAGATATTTGGAAGAATATTCACATCGTTTTTTTCCATACTTGCTGTCAAGTTTGAGAAAGCCCAACAAAATTAGTCCAAACAACTATAATACAAGTCTCCTGAAATCATTCAATAACTTTGTGTAAGGAAAATACTGAATTCGAAAGGTTCACCCTAAAATCACATAGTTCCAAACCTGTATGACTGACTTGCTTTTATGGAACACAAAAGAGCATTTCTTGAAAAATGTCTTGTTTTTTTGTGTTTTGAACCCTATTGACTTTGATTTTTTTGGACAAACATTCTTGAAAATATCTTCTTTTGCGTTCTGCAGAAGAAAGAAAGTCATACAGCTTTGGAACGCCATGATGGTGAGTAAATGTTTTGGGCGAACCTTTCCTTGAGTCAGTCACAATGTCAGAAAACAAGATTGCGCCTCAATGCACATATACACACACTTGTTCGATTGTACAGACCTATGAGCAAAGATTTCCCCAGTGCAGTTCAATAAACATTTTATGAGTCCCTGCGCCCCACTAAACTCGGTCGGTATCGAAAACCACTTCACTCGTGAGCCGGCAAATAAGCAAATACCATCTCCCCCTCTTTCTCATTCTTTCTTTTGCTTTGCAAATGAATTTCTCTCTCTCCAGTGGCTGGAGACATCTGTAGGTGCTCTGTGGCCCCCAAACCCTGAAATCTTACAGCTTTAAGGCAAACTGTTTGTTTTTACTGTTTGTTTGTTTGTTTTTTTTAGTACACGTTTTTTTCCGATTTTTCAAGAGAGGAAATGAACGATGCATGTTCACGCCGGGAAAGCCATGTATGCCTAATGTTAGCAGAGCTGGCTGAATCATTTTTCCCTCTTCTTCTACATTTGATAACTTTTATGTTTTCTGTAGGTCTGTACCAGGATTTACATGCTACAAGCTGGAGAGCTTAAGCCTGACTTTCCGAACCCTCGCCCCGAATCCTTCACACTAACCCACTGAGCATGTGGAACAAATTGTCTCGAATGGGGTATTTTCTTCCTTGTGAGGTAGTGACAGTTGATCTAAAATGTTGCGTTTTTTTCCAAGCGCTATAATGGCTTCCTCTCGTAGCGTCTCGGCCTCCGGCCTTCTCCTCCATGTTGACTGCTGCCTTCTGTGGGGCAGCGTGAAAAACTGAGAGGTTGTTGGGTACAGGGTGTCTAAGAGCTGCTCAGAGGTTGTTTGTTCAACATTTTTATTTAACCTCTGACTAAGTGGCTTGTTAACAGGTAAAGATCGAGTCGTGCCTACACAAAGAATTGAGGCAACCAGAGGCATCGTGCCTTGTGGGTGTAATGTTGATGTCTGTTTTCTGTGCATTTTCTCAAGTCGTTTCAAACCTATACGACTTTGTTTCCATGTTGAGCACAGGAGAAGGTATTTTGAAGAATGTTTCAATTGTTTTTGTTCATATAATTAAAGTCAGTGGGGTCCAAAAGAACACTGGACCACTTTGACTTTCATTGTATGACCAAAAAAGCTTTTAAGGGAATAGTTCACCCAAAAATGACCTTTTTTTGTCTTAAAAAAAAAAAAGATATTTTGAAGAACCACATAGTTGTTGGTCCCAATTGACTTCTATAGTAGGGAATGAAATACTGTGGACTTCAATGGGGGACCATCAACTGTTTGATTACCAGAATTCTTCACAATATCTTATTTCATGTTCAACATAAGAAACTCATACAGTTTTGAAATGACATAAGAGTGAGGGTTTGATTTTTGTGTGAACTATCCCTTTAAAAAAGTCTTTGTTGTTCCACCTAGTAAAGCACGTCATACAGGTTTGGAATGTCATGAGGTTGCATAAAGGATGACACAATTTTAATGGTAGTGTAGACTATCCCTTTAAGACTCTAATTCTTACCTAGGCCACTTGCGTTGACATAATTCTGACTCAGACATGCACAACGGCTGGTTTATCTGGCCCATTTAAACCCACGGCAGCCCGCTGGTTGGTTAACATTATGTTTATTACTATAACAGAGGGGAGGATAGGAGAGAAAAATTGGGAGTGCGGGAGGTGGAGGGAAGAGGGTGAGAAAACCAAACAGAAGGAGCCCAACCATCACATT
>JAFVLL020010861.1:0-7500 GCA_021397915.2 Tor tambroides
TGACAGACTAGAACGGTTTGACCTAAAAATATCAAAATTGGATCTACTGAAGAAAAAAAGACACCTACATCTTGGATGACCTTGGGGTAAGCTGACAGATATCAAATTTTAATTTCAAAGTGAACTATCCCTTTAACTTGCACTAAATATCATGAAGAAAAATTACATTTGCTGCAATAGAGGGCGGCATTGTATAATAATTTTTGTATACAATAAATTACAAGCTTCACAGCACGCAGACGAAACGCGGTCAAGTTATCTTATTTTCAGAGCCTGCTGTTTGGGAACGCAGTTCGGGGTGGGGGTTAATTATAACGAAGCACTTTAATGAGACTTTGCTCAGGCATTTTAGAATGACAAAACTAGCATTTCAGATGCTGTGCTATCAGATCGGTCCATTGGTCGGTCCAGGTATGCTGTCCCATCGCAAAAAGTCACGACTTTTTGATGCGCATTAAGGAATTTATTCAGTCAAATTGTGTTTATCATATTTTATGAGCATGTTTTCTTACCGGATAAGAAATTTACATGTTCTACAGTCTGTACACAGTATTAAGTTCAATTACAGAAGAAGTAACTGTAATTAAATTACAGAAAAAAAAAAGAGTAATTTCTTACTTTACTTTTTCAAGGGAGAAGTAATTAAATTACACTAACTCACTACCTAGTAACTAGTTACCTTCACCACTGCTAGTGGAGTAATCAGGGTGAACACTAGAGGTCAGTGTCTGTGCTCTGATTGGTCAGGCGGTGCGGTTCGCGCAGACGGCGGCGGCGCCCACGGCTCAGCCCAGAGTCAAGCAGTTCCAGATCTACCGCTGGGATCCGGACCGCGCCGGAGACAAACCTCGCATGCAGACGTACGAGATCGACCTGAACACGTGAGTCGAGCCGCCAGCCGTTCACTCATCCGTCTGTACACTCTAAAAAATTACTGTGATTTTAACGGTAAAAAACTGTGAAAATGCTACAGTAAACGGTAAGGTCCCCTACTATATACTGTGAAAAACTGTAATAGACATTTCAGACAATTTTACGGTAAAATACAGTTTTTGGAAGTGAAAAAGAATGTAGCATTTATAGGGAAAAACCGTAAACTGACGTTCCCAGAATTCCCTGCGTTGCATTTCAAATTTGATGTTTTTCTTTTAAATAACTGTTTCTTCTTAGTTTTTTCTTATCAGTTATGTTTATTAGGGTTGTATGTTACATCTAATGTTGTTAAATTAATGTTTATTGCATTATTTCAGTTTCATGCGTGTCAGCATGATGGTGTTTAGTGTTTGTGTGAATGACACTGTGCACCTTCTATATATATATATTAGTGTTGGTCTTCTCAGCTTGTGATAGGCTTTGGATGATCATGTGACTTTCTCATCATCACCTGATTTTGATGGTTATGAGTGTAGGTCCAAAACAGATTTCAGAACCTCAGTAGGTTGGTATATTAACATTACATCAGTTAAAGAAATACGGTTTTTAATTGTAAATTTAATTTAAATCCGTAAACCCTAAAATGTTGCTACCGTATATTTTACGGTAAAATTCTGGCAACCACAGCTGCTGTTTTTTTACGGTAAATTTTCCAGAATTTGTTTTACAGTGTAGAGCGTCTCTTGCGTTGTGCTTCAGCTGCGGGCCGATGGTTCTGGACGCGCTCATCAAGATCAAGAACGAGATGGACGGCACGCTGACCTTCAGACGCTCCTGCAGGGAGGGTGAGATGAAACCCGTTTGAGTCTGAACCGGTTCTGATGTGGTTTCGGCTCTGAGCTGGTTCTGTCTGCAGGAATCTGCGGGTCTTGTGCGATGAATATCAACGGCGGAAACACGCTGGCGTGTCTGAACAAAATCGACACTAACACCAGCAAGGTGACGAAGATCTACCCGCTGCCGCACATGTATGTGGTCAAAGACCTGGTGCCCGTGAGTATCTGACCTGCGCGATACGCCAGACAATATCACCATAATTATCACCACCATTTTTTCATATCAGTCGATATCAATAATTATCACAAAAAATGTCAAATTTTCATTTCTTTCAAATTTTTTATTACCTTCAAGTTCTTTTTTGGCGATATGGCCAAAAAAATTATCACAATAATTATTTTCATATCAGTTGATAACGATAATTATCACGATAAATGTCAAGTTTTCATTTCTTTTGAGTTTTTTTCTTTTGAGTTTTTTTGGCAATATGGCCAAAAAAAATTATCATTGTATTTTTTTCCTATCAGTTGATATGATAATTATCACGATAAATGCTAAACCAGACCGTTAACTGTGGTTTTGAACGACTCTTTATGGTCGGAACATGACAAACACTTCACATTTTTGAATTCTTTACACTTTTCCAGTCATTTTTCCTTAAATTAAATATATTAATAGAAAAACTGATTTCTTAGTTTCTGCATGTTCTAATGAGCGATATTGTTTCAAATCAAGAAACAGGTTTGTGTTTCCTAATAATATTAATAATAAAATTACTTTTTTGTCTCTTAGAAATGCACATTTAATAGTAGTAGCCAGAGTTAGGACGCAGATGTATATTTATGTTCATTATCAAAATCAGTAACATCTGTAAAAATTGTCACAACCTCATTTTTATAAGGTAAAATCTAATTATTCTGACTGTTTGAGTTTGTTTTTAATGAACCATAGTAGCATACATTTAGGCCATGATAACCATAATTAAAATCACACATACCTCAATAACATGGTAAAAATATAACTGTTTTCTAGATACCTGTATGAAAAACAGTCATCTAAATAGGCTACATTTAGTATAAATGCACAATTGCTATAGCTTAATCACAAAAATTAATCATATTCCATCACTCCTTTAACACATGTCTGCATTAATAATATTATAAATTTGATACGAATACCCACATTTCTGCCACAGTGGTGCAGTTACTGTTACTGCAGTAAATCCATAGTAAATGATGCTGACTGTATCACAGCATCAAGCTCTGTTTCATCCGGCTTTAAACTCCTTTAAATCACACAGTCATTCCGCTTTTGATTCATAAACATTATATCGAACATTTATCCGCGCTAGTGTGACGCGTCTGTCTCCTGCAGGACATGAGCAACTTCTACGCTCAGTACAAGTCGATCGAGCCGTACCTGAAGAAGAAGCAGGAGTCCAGGCAGGGCCAGGAGCAGTACCTGCAGAGCGTGGAGGACCGGCAGAAACTGGTAGCGCTTCCCTTCAAAGCCTTCAAAGCTTGGGAAGCTGAAAAACTCTTCTTCAAGGACCTGGAAAGTTTTTGAAAATAAACATACATAGATACAGGTCCTTGAAAGTGCTTGAATTTATTTTGTGCAAGAAGTCTTCTGGAAAAAATTCCATATTAATCTCTCCGGTCCGCTAATCTGTTATTTGGCCAACACTTCGTGGTTACACTGAACCCAAAATATCTGACCCTGGAGCACAAAACCAGTCATAAGGGTCAATTTTTTTAAATTGAGATTCATACATCATCTGAAAGCTGAATAAGTAATCTCTCCATTGATGTATGGTTTGTTAGGATAGGACAATATTTGAAAATCTGGAATCTGAGGGTGCAAAAAAATCTAAATATTGAGAAAATCTCCTTTAAAGTTGTTCAAATGAAGTTCTTAGCAATGCATATTGCTAATCAAAAATGAAGTTTTGATATATTTGCGGTAGGAAATTTACTAAATATCTTCATGAAACATGATCTGTATGAATTTGCTTATAAAAGAAAAAATGGATAATTTTGACCCATACAATGTATTGTTGGCTATTGCTACAAATATACCTGTGCACTGAACTGCTTTTGTGCTCCAGGATAAATTCTACTGAATAATGACTTGCGGTTGTGTTCAATAAACATCAAACATTTGTGATAATCTATTGCCCAAATATTTAATTTAATGTAATGCTGAATTGCTTTGCTTGTTAAGATCATGTAAACCCATGAGGCAAGAAAAACTAAAGAGCGTATTCATATATCTTAAAACCTCTGGTTACATGAGCCTAAGCTGTTTTCAAAAAACTCCACAGCCACAAAGATTAATATCAAGATCACTGTAGTACAGTATGGATATTCTCGAATATTCTTTAACTGCCAAAGCTGAAATAATGACAATGAAAATCAGATCTCTGTCAAATGGCTAAAAAAAAAAAAAAAAAAGCTATTTTTTTTTTTACATGATTATCATTTGACTGCGAGAACTGCTAGTCTGCGAGGTGCTGCTTCAAGCATCTCACTTCAGGTGTAATGCATGAAGTCCTTGAGTTTGAGGGTGTTGGATCTGGAAAGTTCTTGAAAGCTCCTTGAATTTGAAGTTAGCCAAGGTGTGGGAACACTGGCATCAGGGTGATCATGTATGTGCCTGTATGCTCTAAAGTCCTTTCAGGGCGGTACCTACAATCCTAATTCTGTATTTACCTGCTGCACTTTGCGCTGTGTCCCTGCTCACTGGTGAGCGCAGACAAGCTTCTGGACCAACAAGTGCTCAGCGTGCAGGTCAGTGGCGATACAGGAGTAGATGGTAAACTGGGCATTTAACTCACCTCAGGCATCCCAGATCGAGGATGGGTTTGTTTCTTCATCAGGTTTGGAGAAATGTGTCTCAGCAAATGGATGCACTCTACGGTAGATGGTGCCGTCCAGAATGAGTCCAAACAGCTTCTGATCCAGCATGTATCCCTTCCACTCCAGTCATCGTTAACATCTGGAGAAGACAAAAGCTGAAACTAATCAACATTAGAATCTCTGCATTCTGTAAGAACCATGCTCGTATTTGGTGATAGACTAATAGATTTGAAAGTCGGACTTGTAACCTGAAGGTCGCCAGTTTGATTCTTGCGGCGAAGGTGAAGGTGGGGATTGTGAATGAACAGCACTCTCACCACCTTTGAGACCATGACTGAGCTGCCCTTGAGCAAGGCACCGAACCCCTAATTGCTCCCCGGGCGCTGGAGCAATGGCTGCCCACTGCTCCGGGTGTGTGTTCACGGTGTGTGTGTGTGTGTGTGTGTGTGTGTGTGCGCATTTGTTCACTACTCACTGTTGTGTGTGTGCACTTGGATGGGTTAAACGCAGAGCACCAATTTCGAGTATGGATACCATACGGCAATACGATCACGACTTTCCTTTCAGAAACTTTTAACTCAAAATACCTGGAATCATAATCCATAATAACTCTTCTCATTGTGAAGAAGTGCATCTCCTGTTGTCTCTCATATTTGTTTAGAGCTGTTTTAATGTAGCAAGCATGCTTGAGTCTGTGCAGTTTCTCTGCAATTTCAGATGAAGGTACTTTCACTGGAGGAAGCGTTATTATGGACCATGGACTCTATATTTATTTAAAAACTGTCTAATGCTGGATTAGTTTCAGCTTTTGTCTTCTCAGATATTAACAGTGGACTTTGGAGTGGTGTGGATTATTGTGATGTTTTTATCAGCTGTTTGGACTCTCATTCTGACGGCACCCATTCACTGCAGAGCATCCATTGCTGAGACACATTTCTCCAAACCTGATGAAGAAACACTCATCTACACTAGCAGGCAAAAGTTTTTGAACATCAAGACTGATCAGTGATGGCTGGGTGACTATAATACAATGGGCTATCCTCATTCTTTATTGTTTCTTGCAGGCATGCACTGGATGATTAATCTGGCCGTGGTAGTTACGAAGGAGGAAATATCAGCTCCAGGACCCCTTCTCTCTGTACCGCTGCCACACCATCATGAACTGCACCAGAGCCTGCCCCAAGGTAGCCCACATCAACAATACTCTAGTCATTCATAGTAAACACTATAGTGTTTCTGAACCATGCTGTAGCATATACTGTATATATTACAGTATTTACAACACTTTGTTAATGAATGCTCCAGCATACTGTAGTATTAACTATAGTGAACTGATAAACTCTAATAAATGCTGTAGTATACTTTAGTTTTTACTACAGTAAACTGTAGTGTGTTGTAGTATAATATACTCTATAGTTGTAGAAAACTTAGTACAGTATTGGGTAAAGTAATTTGTTTATATTACTATAGTTGTTATATTACCACAGCAACTATAGAATTACCACAACAAATTAATTCAAGTACTTTACTATAGTATGACTCAAAAACACTATAGTATTTACTTGAGTGTTTTTTCAGGAGAGCAGCAGAGCGTCAAGTGTTCTCATGAGTCTCGTTCCACAGGGTTTGAATCCAGGCAAAGCCATCGCTGAGATCAAGAAGATGATGGCCACCTACAAAGAGAAGAAGACCGCAGCAGCGTGAGTCAACAAACCAAAGATGTGAAGTGCCACAATGCCCACAAAGGTATTGCTCTCACACACACATAACACCTGCTGTTGCACTCTCACATTCACCCACATGCACCTGCACCCACACACACACACACACACTCCACTCTCTCACACACCCTACACTCTCAGTGATACCCACACTTCTTTACACTCTCACACACACAGACACACACACACTCTGGTAGGACAGAGATCATATGTGTCCTAAGAGCCTAAAGCAGTGTCTTCAACAGCACAGGTATATTTGTAGCAATAGCCAGCAATACATTGTATGATTAGTATCCATTTTTTCTTTTATGCAAAAATCATTAGGATATTAGATCATGTTCCATGAAGATATTAGTGAAATTCCTACATGTCATATCAAAACATTTTTGATTAGTATTATCATTGCTAGAACTTCATTGAACAACTTTAAAGTACTATAATATTTAGATTTTTTTGCACCACCCTAGTTGGTGCTCAAAAATATTATGAAAATATATACATAAACCTTACAATGGAAAGATTACTTATTCAGCTTTCAGATGATGCATAAATCTCGATTTTAAAAAAATTGATGCCTACGACTGGTTTTGTGCTCCAGGGTCAGATATTATCATGCACAAACGCATGAACTGATCGTTTCTGCTCATCACTCCATAAAGAGACGTTTGAAGAGTTTGAGATCTTTGAGCTGCTGTATCTGCTGTATATTAAATAAACACATGCTTGTAGAACAACACGTTCTGTATTTAATTTCTACAAAAACATGATAGACGCGTCCTCAGATTTGCAGTCGAAAGTCTAATTGTTCATTAAGACTCTTCCTCGTTAAAATAATAATAAAGTGATTATAAACATGAATGGAATCCTGGGAATGGTTATTGTCAAACATGACAAATGAACACTCAAAATATTTGAGCTGCTGCTTTGTCAAGTTTACAGCTTTTATTAGTTTTTTAAAAATAATAATAAAAATTTGTGTTTTCAGAAACACTTTTGAAGGAGGGTAATGATTCTCCTTTACTATCCAACACAGTTTCTACATAAAAATGTCAAATTATTCATTTTTTTGGGGCATTAAAGTATTTTTGCTTTGTTACTGTGTATATGTACACTACCAAGTTTCTGAACAGTAAGATTTTTAATGTTTTTAAAGAAGTCTCTTCTGTTCACCAAGCCTGCATTTATTTGATCCAAAGTACAGCAAAAACAGT
>JAFVLL020010861.1:12500-26706 GCA_021397915.2 Tor tambroides
TTTTATTTTGGTTTTTAAAGTTTTTCATCTAATATTTATATTTTGTTATTTTGCTTCATTCCAGTTACCGAAAAACAATTGCTATACCAGCGTTTTTTCACGCACCGCTCAATCTTTCAGATTAGTGGAGAGAAAACATCCAAACACATATTTAAGCAGTGTTACTCTGGAAATCTAACAGGTTACAGATTACAAGTTACTCTATTTAAAATGTAACAAGTAGTGTAACTATTTCAGATACTTTATTAATGTAACTGATTACATTTGATTACTTTTCTAAGGGTTAACCTTACAGTATTTCTCAACACTGATTACTGTCAGACTTTCAGAATACTTCTTCACTTGAATTAAGATTAGAATAATTCAATTTTAAAGCACTGAGGTTAAAAACAGGTTTAAAATCATAAGATGTAGTTTAATATCTATGATACTGTTTTTGAAATCAAATCTTTGCATAGTTATGACAGGAAACACTGGTGTCTAACAATGGCTTGGAAAAAGAAGTCAATAAAGCATATAAATAAATAAACCCAAACAGAAATTAAAACAGTTATCGAATAAGCATGTGTCCTAATCTTTGTCTTGAACTCCTGAAACATTGGTGTCTCATATTTTAGAGCAGTCAGTGCAATTTATGAAATTAAAATCTGTCAATTAAATAGTATGTGTGTGAAAATATTCACCCCCTTTGTAACTGTTAACATTTTCATAAGTAACTGTAATTTGTGACCCTGGATTTTGAAATTGAGATTTCTACATCATCAAAATGAAGTTTTGATATATTTACGGTAGGAAATTTACTAAATATCTTCATGGAACATGATCTTAATATCCTAATGATTTTTGGCATAAAAGAAAAATGGATAATTTTGACCAAAACAATGTATTGTTGGCTATTGCTACAAATATACCTGTGCTACTGAAGACTGCTTCTGTGCTCCAGGGACAGATTTAATTACATTTTTTCTCAGTAATTGTAACAGATTACAGTTACATTTATTTTGCAATGAAATTATGTAATTCTGTTAAATATGACTAGTTACTCCCGAACACTGCATTTAAGTGTTTATATTATTGTACTTTCTTTATTTGCGTCTGTAGATTTCAATCTTTATAAAGTTTTTTTCTCTTACAAACACCAAACTTTAGTTTTATTGCTCTCTATATTCTGAACGTTTGTTTATATTTCATTCACACTGATTCATACATCATTTCACTCCTAAAAACATGGTGAAAATGTATTTGTTTTCTGTCTGTTGACAGTATTTTCTGATTTTTGGAGTGATTTATGGTTGTCCCCTCTGGAAAAACTCTAATCTGACAACAAAGAATTTTGATTTCTGTTCTGGAAATATATGCAAATGAGTGCATATTTATATAACAATGCATCACTTGCATATTTAAACATAAGATTTGAGATGTTTGTTGTGTGTGCAGACTGTCGTGAGGAACAGTATCCCTGCACTCGTCTCTATTCTGTCCATCAGCCGTGCAAACAGTGTCTCAACAGCATCTGCTTCTACAGGTCAGCACATAAACACACTTCATTTCATTTCTGTGTAGCCTGCATTGATTTTTATTAGTGCTATTTTTTATTTTAGTACTTCAACTATTTCAGCTAGTTACCAATGCAACATTCCTAATCTGTGAAATGTATATTTTGCTAACGGCGCCCCCTGTGTTGCGTTCAGTCTGCGGCGGGTTTACGTGATTAATAAGGAGATCTGCGTGAGGACCGTCTGCGCTCACGAGGAGCTGCTGAGAGGTGAGCGTGTTTGTCGTTTCTCTGCGTTTCTCCGGTGAACACTAGTGTGTAACGTGTTCTCTGTTTTCTCTCTGCAGCAGATCTGTGTCGCGATCAGTTCTCGCGCTGCGGTGTAGTTGCGCTCAGCGGCCAGTGCGGGGCGATGGGAGGCAGCTGCGCCAAGAGCTGCGGATCCTGCTAATCACACAACAACTAACACTACAACTACAGCTTTAGGACGAAAACTTCTGCGCAAGTGCGCAAACAATACCGTTTCACATACGTAAACTTCAGTTTAACCTCAGAGATTAACTTCAAGGGCCAGATTTAGCCAGCGCAAACCATCTTTTGGCGTTAAAATAGTGCTGTCAGGATTTACTAAAGACGCGCAGTGAAGAATTAGCGCTGAAAAGGCGTGGACGCAGTTATTTTTGAACCTGACCTTATTGAATATGCGTTTGTAGGAGTTTCCCTTTCAGACACAAAAGTTATGGGAGGAGAGTAGCTAATAAAATTAATCACGCAATGCTAACATTTGCGCTCGTCATATTACTGGTATCTGCGCCATTATTTAACGCTCAAAAAAAGCATGTCTTAAAGCAGGCGGTAATTTGCGCCGCTCTTGAAATGAGATGTTGTGTCTGTTTTCTTTAATGTGCGCATTGTCAGTAAATCACACGCAGAATTTTCCCCTTCCTTCGGTGCTTTTATGGAATTGCGCTCTAATGCTAATTTGCGAATCTGGCCTTAAATGTCTGACGTTAAACTTACCCAGCAAGACCATCTTTAGGCTGCTGCTCCATGATGACAAACAAAACTCACCATAGAAGAAGACGCTTTGCGCTAATGCGCGCTATAGCACCTCTAGTGGTTGTGGATTTCAGCCATTTTAGAACGCGACAAGCTTGTGTTTGCGTACTTGTGTAAAGTTTTTCAGACCTAAGGCCGTCAGACTCTTTCCTCTTCATCTGTTTCTCCAGGATCTGAGCCCGGTCTCATGAAAATGCGTATCAATAGCACGATTTGTTTTTTGTATTTTACGTGCTATTTATACGCAGAAACTGACTTTGGCGTGCATACGACACGCAGGTGTTTGACGTACATATAATACCCACCTACCCCACACCCCTAAACATATGCATGCCAAAGTCCATTTCTGCGTATAAATAGTACGCCATATAGAAACAAAAAAATCGTACCATTGTAACGCACATTCTTGTTATGAACAAATGTTCTTCCGGTAACTTAATAGGAACGTTAGCCAAACATTCTTACAACATATCTGTGTTAGCTATGATGATCTGGGCTTCTCTAAACTGATATTTACTGTAATAATCTATGGTTTGGATGAATATTTGGCCTGTATGTCACCACTGGTGCTATTGTATCTTTTACACTGGTGCTCGAGGAACCGTTTGTGTTATTACTGCTTGTCGTCCAGTGCTGTTGTTGTTGTTTACTTGTTTATTTTGTCTTGGGCTGAGTGACACTGAACCCAGACTCAAACACCTGATCTCAGGTGCGAGGTCAAGACCTGTAAGCACTGATCTGTCATCAACAATCACCTGAAGAACGCTACTGAACGCAGACTTCATCATACTCACCATTTACTGTAATATTAGCTGTTCCAAACTATTTTTGCAATTTATTAATAAACATTTTTGTACTGTATTGTTTAAATGCAGAGTCTACAAACATGACACTTTCTTACAGAATAAGCTTTAAACATTTCAAGTCATTTTAATGTCTATAAAAACAATTCTAGCAACAAGTCTAAGACTACATCTCATGTACACATGCACACATAAAAGACTGAGCATAGTTCAAAAATTTCAATTAAAAATGCCATTTTTATTGTTTCTTAGTAACTTCAATCCACAATAAGCCATTGACGCGATTATGATCGCTCGAGATCGGTTTTCTTTGCTTATGACTGAACTGTATGTAACCTGCACCTTAGTGTTGTAATAATAATGAAGTAAAAGCAGAAGTACTGAACTGCCTCGAGTTTGGACTCGTTCGGGTTTTCAGAAGCGCCCATGTTGAACTTACGATATTAGAAGCATTCGAATCAGAGAAAAAACCGTTAAAATTTAAATCACAGAACTCGCGGTTCGGGCGTTCGAATCACGTGGACTTTCGCGCGTTTACTGACAGAAATCCACTTCATAAACAAATCCTGATAATAATCCATTCATTTCGACCCGTCCCGAACACACACACAGAGAGAGAGAGAGAGAGAGACGGAATGAGAGAGAGAGAGAGAGAGAGAGAGCAGGAGGCTTTAATGAGATTGACTGAGATTATATGCGCAGGTGGCGTTCAAAAGAGAAACTGAAACAGCGACAATAAACTCATAAAATAATTAACTCATAAAACAAAGATAGCTGAAATAAAATAAGACTTGCAGAAATGCCAATAACATTTATCATTCCACACTGAACCACTAATTACCCCATCACCATGACAACAGCCCCATCAACACAAAAGTAACGGTCATCAGCGAAATCCAGTCAGAGATTACGATTATTAATTGAGGAATTACTCAAAAAGAGACGCAAGTTCATATATTTAATATACCGTGGGTCAATTCTTCTGATTAATATAGTTGATTGGTTGTACGTTTTCAGTGTTTCTTAAACACAAAGCGAGACGTGTGTGCGCCCCCTTGAGGCGGGTTCAGGAACTAGCATTTAAATCTCTCACAGGAACAAAACTCCTTCCCTTTTACTGAACAACATGAAATCCATCAAAAATACAGTTGCTTTTATAATCAGTTGCTTTTTATGTTCTGATTCATCTTTTTAGTACTTGTTTTTATACGTATATCTTTAAACACGCGTCAAACACGTCACAACAAAAAACCCCTGAAACAGTGACGCGACGCTTTACTGCAGAATTAATTAACATAACATGTTAATACACTCATAACAAGCGATCGATGGCATTTATTAATATTTCAGTCATTCATCCGCGAATGCGTTCAACACAAATCACGGCAGAACACCGAGCAAATCACGCCGGATCTTACCGGCAAAACGGCATTAATTCCGCATTAAACGCGCTCGGCATGGAAGTGTTTGTGTGTTTATGTGTGTGACGCTCACTCTGGACTCTTTCCGGGGTCACACTTACTTCCCGCGCAGATAAAAGACCCCAAATCACCGAACTGAAGGATGAACCGGGATTCACTTCAGATATTAGCGCACAATGTGAGACGAAACGACTGCAGACGTGTTAAATAACACTGACCAGCATAAAACCGACTGAACTAGTTAAAGACATCTGATTCAGTAAATTCAAATCTCATTTTCATTAATCTTTAATAGAACAGCTTATGTACAAACTCACCTGACAAATCAGCGGCTCTCATTCACACCGGAAACTACAACAGAACGCAACCATGGCAACCATCACACACTCATGTTTATTTACTTATGCTAATGAGCACATATATCCTGTTTCCGTTACGGAATTAAAAAAAAAGTTGAAGGTATAAAAAAAATTGCTTTTATCTCACAATTCTGATTTTCATCCTGGCAATTCTGAAAATTGAGATGGAAACTCAGAATTGCGAGATAATTGTGAACGATAATCGTAAATTGTGAGAAAAGAATTGTGAGGTAAAAAGTCGCAATTGCGGTTTTTATTTTTACTTTATGGAGAAAAAAACAATTGTTTGATGTAAACTCACAATTCAGATGAAAAATCAGAATTGCGAGAGATAAAAAGTCGCAATTACCAGGCTTTCATACATACCACATACTACTATAGTTTGATATAGTTAATTATAATAACGTCAGGCTAACTCAACCCTTAAAAGAAAAACACATTAATGATTTTACCTGAGGATGTCAGCAAGTGGAGGCTGTCACATTCAGCACCTTATTTTAAATTATTAAACTGAATGAATCAGTATACGGCCAAAAATAAACCGTAAAGCTGACACTGCATACAAGGAAAAGGTTTATTCATATATTTATATAAACCATCATTTGTACATTCTACAGGTGTTTTCATAAAGGCACTTGAAGGAAAGTTCCACTTTAATTACTGACATTATCAAGAATAAATCTGTAATCATCTGGAAAAATAAAGTAAATAAAGTCTGGGGTTAGTTCAAAATATATAGTGTGAAAAATCATCTGCTTATAAACACATATAAAACCAGCTCTTCTGAGTGGAAATAGCAGTTTGAGTTGCATGACGCACAGATAAAACACACGAGGAACGTTAAAAGAAACCCTTACCGACAGCTGATTCGTAGACATTACACCACTAAACCAACACAATGAGGAGCTTTAAAGCTGAAGCGTGTTCAAATGCAGCCTGACGGCCAGTCGCTATGAGGAAGTCACTTCACCAACTTCCTGTAAACACTAACTCTCTAGTTTTGGATTCCGTTAACTTTGGGGCGTGGCTAATCGACAGACTGACCAATGGGGCGAGGGTTCAGGAAACCTGTTCGGAAACAGTCGTTATCGTGACATGCTTCAGCTTTAAAAATAAACCAGAGATGATACTGACGACATTCATCGCACGTGTGCGAAAAACTGACGAGAAAGCAGCTGGAATGCAGCAGAGATCAACTGCGCCTGATTGCATAGAAAACAGCGTCTGTGAGCCGTCGCTTCCCTTTATAAACGCGCACACGCGTCGCTAGAACTGCACCCATCCCGACTGCGAGTCCTGCGCGGACCTGTCGAACACAGCAGAGAAAAATACTATCGTAAATTCTACAGTGTCTGAACCATGCTATAGTAAAGAGTATTATACTGTACATATTATAGTATTTACAACACTTTGTTAATGAATGCTACTGTAGTATTAACTATAGTGAACTGTAGTATACTTTAGTTTTTACTAGTAAACTGTAGTGTATTGTAGTATAATATACTCTATAGTTGTAGAAAACTTGGGTAAAGTAATTTGTTTATATTGCTATAGTTGTTATATTACCACAGCAACTATAGAATTACCACAACAAATTAATTCAAGTACTTTACTATAGTATGACTCAAAAACACCATACTAGTAGTATTTAGTATAAATTACTATAGTATTTCTTCATGAGATGCCTGCAGATGGACAGATGTTTTGATGGTCATACTGACCCAGAGCCTGCAGCTGTGAAATCACCCCACATGTCCTGAGAGGGCGGAGCCACTGTGGGGGCGGAGTCTCCGAAGTCCAGTAGTGTCCCTGAAAGGGGAGGAGCTTGTGTTAGCCACACCCACTGATGGGATTGGTAAATACACAGGAGTAGGGCTGGAAGCGATATGGCAAAAAAAAATTAAATCTCGATTTTTTTTTTTTTTTCAGAATGTTTGACCGATTCTCGATTTTTAACAAGTCAACTTGAAAATGTAACTACAACATGATTGAAAGAAATTTTTCTTTCTTAACCCTCTAATTAAAGAAAATTCTATTCCAAGTGTCGTCATGATGTAAATGTTAAACAAATCACTTGTTAAATATCCTTGCAGAAATGATGCATGAACTACAACTACATCTTGTTCAAACTTGTCTTATATATATTATATGTTCAGAAATAAGGAAAATGCTTTTAAAGATTCTCAAAGGTCAAGGTAATTGAAATTCAGAATGACTGAAGGTATAACACCAGTAGACTATTATTATTAAGATGAACAGCAGCTTCCAGCCTGGCACCATGATGCAAACATGAAATATCAGACATACAGTAGTAGTTCTTTACAGGTTTTTTATTGGATTGCGCTGCTTTTCCATTGTTTTTTCTCTGTTGCGCTCGCGTCTCTTGAAACAGCGTTATAAAAACACAGCGCTCAAATTAAAAGAAGTTCACTCCCATCTTCTTGCACGTTTTTTCTATTCCACGGCCCGCGCCGCATCTTTGTCGACACAAAACCGCATTCTGTGTGAATGACACCTGGCGATATGAGCGGATAATCACGCTCTTTTCTCTTTACTGTTATCACTGGCAAGCGTCTAATTCTAACATTTGGTAATATTTCTATTCAAAAATGGCGATTCCTCGATTTGTAAAAAATGAAATCGTGACAAAACATTAAATTTGAATTAATCGATAAAATCGGAAAAACCGTCCAGGTGTGTCGCTCTCACCTGTGCTGGGCGGGGCTGTGGGCGTGGCCTGCTGCGATGTGGGCGGAGCAACCAGAGCGGCAGCTTTGACTCCAGGTGGAGGAGGAAGTAGAGCGCCACCTGTTGGACGAGATTTCCCTGCCGCGCCGCTGGAGTCCTTCTTCTTCATGTTCTGAGAGAGAGACAGAATTCAACACCCATCTGTCTGTCTGTGTGTCAGTGCATGTTACTGTTAAGTTCGTTTACGAAAACTATGACGAAACAAGTTAGTTGACGAGCTTTTTTCCCGTGACTAAAACGAGACATAGAAGAGATGACAATAAGGTCAATAAACTATAACTATGACTATATCAACATGCAATTTCATTGACGTTAAAAGAGAATGTATTCAAAAAATAAAAACTTCATCAAAACCTCTTTTTATTTTCGTCAAAAAAAAGGAGACAAAATACTGCGGACTGCTGTTCACGGCTCTACTACACGAGCGTTCATGAGCGCGGTTGCCAGATATCCAGAGTTCAAATCCCCGAATCACAGCTTCGCTGTTACAAGGACACATTTTCTGACCGGTGTTTTGCTTATTTTTTGCAATCTGGAAAAATATGACGAAGATTTCTTTGACTAAAACTTGACTAAATATGATGAAAACTAACAAGGACTTGTAAGACGAGACTAAGACTAAAACAGCGGACAGAATGAACACTAGTGTAGCGCTTCTCTCTCACCCCGATGTTGATCTTGATGGTCTGACCCTCTTTGAAGCCCAAGTCCAGCTTCGGCCCTGAAACCTGAGCCGCTTCCTGTCGGGCCAGTTCACCTTCCTGTTTCACCCACCTGTGACGGGATGATGACATCAGCACAGGAAACACGCTCATCGTGCAGGTCAAAGGTCAGACTGAGTGACTCACTTGAAATGATCCTGTAACGCCACGTTGAAATCAAACGAATCGCCGCGATCGGCGAAACCGACGCCGATGAACGCGTGCCGCCCTGAAAGAACCATAACCACACAACACTTCGGTTACGTTCATTCCACATCGCATGGAAAATACGACTGCAATAAATAAATTCAGAAATAAAAAATAATTTTATGGATTTGTTTTTTTACATTGTGACATTATTACAAACAACACTGTATATTATAATTTACAATATACATTTTTGTAAATTACTGTAATGCAAAAAATGAGTAAACATTTAATAATAATAAATATGTCATTTAATATTAATAAATAGACATAAATAAATAAAAATTATGTAATCTATCATGGTAGAATAAGTTTTGCATTAAAAAAGTTCTGCTGATTTAATTTATTTAAATTACTGTAATGCAAATAAATAATGAATTAATAAATTAATAATAAATAAATAAATAAATATGAATATAAATAAAACACACATATATGTATGTTTACTTTATCATCATAGAATAAGTTGTACTGTCCAAAAAAAAAAAAAGTAATAATAAATAAATGTAAATATTAATTAACATAAACAAAGATATATTATTTAGAAAAAAATAATAAAAATATAATAATAGCACAAAATACAAAAATTACATAAAATTAATGATCCTAAAATATACACTAAATATATCTCCTAAAAATTCAGCTTTGAAATCACAGGAATAAATTACATCTTAATATATTTATAGTTTGGAATAGTTTGCCCAATGAGTTAAGGGAGTGTAATAGTCTCTCCTCTTTTAAAAAACAGCTTAAATTTTGGATTAGAGACAATTACAATTGTACCCATACACCAAATACTTAAGTTCATGATTATTTTTTGCTTTTATTGTTTTTTTTTGTTGTTGTTGTTTTTTTGAGCAATATATTGTCTGTTTGAGGGTATGGTCATATTGTTTTAAAATTCCTGCTGTATTTATTATATTGTTACTGTATTAATTAAATGTATAGTGTATTTTTATTGACTTTTGTATTTTAGGGTGCCTGTTAAGATCTGGCTAGGGACAACAGATGGAAACTAGCACTTGTAGCTAACTCTGGCTTGTTTACAGCAAGTAACTTGTTTGTTGATCAATGAGCATTGTCCCTATCAAATAAAAATAAAATGAAAAATGAAATGATATTCAAATAGAAAGCAGTTATTTTAAATAGAAAAAATATTTCAGAATGTTACTGTTTTTGCTGTACTTTGGATCAAATAAATGCAGGCTTGGTGAACAGAAGAGACTTCTTTAAAAACATTAAAAACCTTACTGTTCAGAAACTTTTGACTGCTAGTGTATATTATCTTTATTGCATTATTTATTCAATGTAAAATATATCTGCTTATGTTTTGTTGTGTGAACAGGGTGAAAGCAGAATGGCACAAACCGTTTCCGTCCTCAATCCTGATGACGAAGTACCTGCTGGAGTCAGTGACGGCCTCCACCGCGATCCCTGGGTACTGATCCACCGGAGCCTGAGCGAACAGCTCGCCTGAACACACACTCACGTCACATGACACGCATGAACACAGATATGTGTGTGTGTGTGTGTGTGTGGGGCTCACCTGTGTTTCTGTCCTCCAGTTTAATGAAGGCGATTTTTCCTTTAGCTGTGATTTTCATTCGTCCGCTCCACGCCGGCTCCTCCAGCTTCCAGTCCGCCGCCCTGAAACACACACACACACACACCAGTACAGACACACACACACACACACACACACACACTCTTCATATAATAATTCATCTCATTCTCCTGTGTAGAGAACGCTGCGTTGCATTCTGCCGTGTTTTAGGACACGCTCAGGAGCACAGAGTGCAAACAAACACAGATCACCACAGAAATAGCTGACTGTTTTACATTAAGATTTTTGGAAAAACATAAAACGGACTAATCTATAAATCTTTAAATAAATAAATAAATAACCCCACCCCCCCGCTCTGTTGTGTGCCTGAGAGGCGGTAAATATTCATTACACAGTATTCAGTCTCGTTCACTAAAGTGGTGCTAATATAACAGCTAAAACACTTACAGAAATTAACCATGGCTTTATTATAGTAAACGTGTAGCAACTGTGTTTTTGGCATACTATTTATTATCATCCGTATCACCACAATTTTATTAGAAATACCACGGTTAAACTATGGTTAGAGTAAGAATAAACTGAATAAATAGCTTTCCATTGGTGTATGGTTTGTTAGGATAGGACAATATTTGAAAATCTGGAATCTGAGGGTGCAAAAAAATCTAAATATTGAGAAAATCTCCTTTAAAGTTGTTCAAATGAAGTTCTTAGCAATGCATATTACTAATCAAAAATGAAGTTTTGATATATTTACGGTAGGAAATTTACTAAATATCTTCATGGAACATGATCTTAATATCCTAATGATTTTTGGCATAAAAGAAAAATGGATAATTTTGAGCCATACAATGTATTTTTGGCTATTGCTACAAATATACCCCAGCGACTTAAGACTGCTTTTGTGCTCCAGGGTCATATGTCGTCATATTTCCAGTGAAACTGCTCAATGTTAAAGAGTTAAACTATTAGAGGTCAGAAAGCTTACTGTGAAGCTGCTTTGAAACGATGTGATTGTGGATGCTACACAAATAACTAACTTGACTTGAACCGAGATGAATATTCCTTACTATTAGAGATCAAATAAATGACTGGGATTAATCCCGCAGATGTCTATATGATTTTCTTCTTTATTTGTGGTGAGTGCTCACAGTTTAATGCAAATCACTGTATCTATAATATAATAAATCTACAGAGATCAGTTATGAAGCCACATTATATTTGAGTTGTTTACCACACAGAGTTTCAGTTTAATTTTATTTTTTTTAAGTAGTGAATGTAGACATTTGATATTATTTTATGTTTCTATGACTCAACAGATCGCTTTGGAATGATTAACGCTTGCTGTATCATCAATTGCCATAACCCTTATCATGAAACACCTCACGGTTAATATTCTACAGTTATTAATATTCATAAGCGGTGAGTCTGTGTTGTTGGCAGCGGTTGATCTGAAACATTATTAATGTGATCGATGAGTAACGGAACCGGATGATTTAATCAAACACCAGATCAATAATTAAAGTCAGTTTAGTGAAGCAGGAACTCCGAGTGAGTTATGAGTTATCGTGATCGGCGTTGAGTGTCTAACTCCTGGTTAAGCTAGTTAAACTAGTTAGTCTCACCGGTATCCGCGGTTGGAGCTCCTGGGTGGGATCCGGTAAACATGAACCTCTGGCTTCACACACAGAACCGACTCATACTGATCGTTACTATCCGCCATCATCACCGGAACACAGCCGACGCATCACTGCGCTTCCGCTTCCGCCTGCGGACGCCGCAAAATAAAAGCCCCTCCGCGAACACATCCGTGTGAGATAAAATAAAAGTCTACATCCGTGTTATTCTGCGATGTTATGGTTCATAAATTCAACCTTCATAATTCATGTCGAGGGATGTGAAGTGACAGTTTAATGAGTGTCTGAAACAAACAGCGAACTGATTATGTAGAAATTGACGGGATTATTAATCAATGTTTTCGGGAGATTTTTAAACGGAATTTTGTCTTTAGTTCCAAATGACTGTTAACTTTTGGAAACTGTCATACATTTTTAATCACAAAAAAATAACAAAACTCATTTATAAATATTACCCCAGCAATTACTATCTCGCAAACTGATTTCATATTGTGTGTGAACATTTCCTACCATAAATATATCAGAAGTTAATTTTTGATTAGTAATATGCATTGCTAAGAACTTCATTTGGACAACTTTAAAGGAGATTTTCTCAATATTTAGATTTTTTTTGCACCCTCAGATTCCAGATTTTCAAATATTGTCCTATCCTAACAAACCATACATCAATGGAAAGATTGTTTATTCATCTATTATAAATCTCAATTTCAAAAAATTGACCTTTATGACTGGTTTATCTTGTGCATTTCTTGCACAGTCACATTTCTGGTCATTTATTAAAGTTCACATCATGCCCAGCTTTCAAACAAAATGTTTTATTGGTGTTTTTCCCACTTATGACATGTTATCATAAGAAATATTATTTAATTCATTTGCCACTTCAGCTAAATTCAAGCTACATAAAAGCAAATTCAGAACAAATAAACCATTGTTTTTTATTTTGAAGACAGAAGTTCAACACCTAAAAACAGTTTCAAATTTTAAAAAATAAGAAAGCTGTAAAATGTGTAAACATTATATATAATATTTATTTCTAATATACGTATACTAAGAAAATGAAGCCAAATATCTCCATTTAAAACGTCATGAAATATCAACACGATTCCTTTCAAAGCAGAATCTTAAACATGGATGCTTTAAAACAAAGTCAGCGGTTGTGCTCGATGGAGAAACTGGATTAATGCTAACACATCTTTAATCATTACTTGAATGCAGCTTTAAATGATGTCATTAAACAG
This sequence comes from Tor tambroides, assembly GCA_021397915.2. Taxonomy (NCBI): domain Eukaryota; kingdom Metazoa; phylum Chordata; class Actinopteri; order Cypriniformes; family Cyprinidae; genus Tor; species Tor tambroides. The sequence continues at coordinate 25,730 of JAFVLL020010861.1, forward strand.
AGCGTTTTGTCTCATTCAGAGAGAGACGACAAACATGAGGACTGCAAACACAAGCCACGTATCCAAGTATCTCAGTCTTCTGTCACTTTAATGCCACATAAACACTGAATACAGCTGCAGATTACCCAGCATGCTGTGTTTCTGAAACACACTAAAACAGTTACCCAGTAAGACAAAGATTGGTCTAAAAAACGCACAGCCCCGGTGAGGAGTCGAGCGGAGGCCGGTCAGAGGCGGCGGGGATGGCCGTTGTGACAGAGCTTCTGTTTGACGCGCAGCACGTTATTCCCGCTGTCCTCGGACCGCCGCGCCTGCAGACGCCTGCGCAGCTGCCGCAGACCCCAGACCCCAGACCCCCAGCGCCACAGACGCCCAGCAGCTCCTGAACACACCACAACACACTCAACAACCCTCTCCTGCTCACCACCACACCACACAAACTACAGCAAACACTGGGACATTCTGAAATATTTTACTGTTTCAAATAACTGACTTCTGTCTGAATATCTGTTAAACTGTAATTTATTCCTGTGATGCGCAGCTGTATTTTCAGCATCATTACTCCAGTCTTCAGTGTCACATGATCTTCAGAAATCATTCTAATATGCTGATTTGCTGCTCAAGAAACATTTCTGATTATTAGCAATGTTGAAAACAGCTGAGTAGATTTTTTTCAGGATTCTTTGATGAATAGAAAGATCCAAAGATCAGCATTTATCTGAAATAAAATGTTTTGTAACATTATACACTACACCATTCAGAAGCCTGCAGTCAGTATCATTTATTTCTTTTTTCTTCTTTTTCTGGGAACAAAATTATAGAAATGAATACTTTTATTTAACAAGGATGCTTTAAATTGATCAAAAGTGATGATAAAAACACACAAAATATTTCTATTTCAGATAAATGCTGTTCTTCTGAACTTTCTATTCATCAAAGAAACCTGAAAAAATTCTACTCAGCTGTTTTCAAAATAA
>JAFVLL020010862.1:0-17145 GCA_021397915.2 Tor tambroides
CCCTCACAATTTGTGTGTGGAATGAGAGGGTTTCCTGAATTATTCATTAAATATAATGACTAAATGTGTGTCTGATTCGTCCATACGCTACAATAGTTAACACTTTACTTAAAGCCTTTATGTATAATGCATTGTAAAGGTATCCATAATGTATGATGTAATGCAGGGGTCTCCAACCTTTTTTACACCATGGACTGGTTATGTTTGGAAAATTTTCTCGTAGACCGGCTGGATGCGGTGGGGGTGGGGGTGGGGGCTTGGTATATCCTAATATATATATATAACAGTGATTTTGTGAAATATTACTACACTTTATTATAACTGTTTTCTATGTTAATATATTTTAAAATGTAATTTATTCCCGTGATGGCAAAGCTGAATTTTCAGCAGCCGAATCGTGAGAAAATACAAGTTCAAAATAACAGCATTTATTTGAAACAGAAATCTGTTGTAATATTAAAAATGTCTTTAATGTCACTTTTGATCAATTTAATGCATCCCTCCTGTGTAAAAGTAAAAAAAAAAGAAAAAAAGTAATTGAATTTTTTTTTTTTTTATCGAACAACATTTTGTATTTTAAAATGTCATTTTCATTGTCAGATTTTCTTTCTTGTCCTTGTTTATTTCTCTGATTTATCCAGGCCTGCAATCCCAAATATCCTGACTATGACAAAACAGGCTCCATCTGCATTAGCGAACGCATCAACGACACGCTGACTCGTTACCGATGGCTCATTAGCGCCCCCAGTGGTCCGGATGGCGTCACTAGCCCCATGAGAGAGGCCGACTTTGATACCTTCTTTACTTCCTCCAAGATGATCACCCTAGACTCCATTTACTTCCAGGCGGGTTCTAGAGTGCAGTGTGCGGCCCGTGCCGTGAATTCTAACGGGGATGAGGGGCTGGAACTGAGCAGCCCCATTGTGTCTATTAGCATGGAAGAAGGTGAGCCTGAAAGCATCACATTAAGTGGAATCATAAAAAAATGCTTTGCTTTGTATAGCGGCACCGAAGAACATTATGCTCTTCCTGAGCTGCTGGTTATAATATTCCATTTGCAATGTGGAATTAGACTGTCAGTAGGTGGTAATATGCTTGAAGTAATGTGTCATGTCTTTGATGTTCCTGGGCAGGGATGTGCCAGCCACGTAAATTGGGCACAGTAGGTGCTGAGCCCTTTTCTGCCAAACTGCGTTATACAGGTGCTGAAGACCCTGAATATGCCAATCTCGTCAAGCTTACTGTCACCATGCCCCACATAGACGGTGAGAGAATTATTTCCCCTCTGGCTGCCAGGTTGTTTGCTTGCTTCAACCCCTCTGAGAGAAACCCCTTTCACATATCCCCTTGGGAAAAAAGCTGGCATTCTTGTTGGATTTATGCGTTATTTGTGTCAAAACTAAATATTACAGCTCTCTTCAAAAGCCTAAATCAAAGTCTGAATGATGCATAAATATGAAGTGTCATGTCACACATTTGCCAACAACATTTTCCATCAAAATCATGTTTGTCTTCCATCAAAATGATTTTCTGGGAAGAAAATAATAGAAGCTTGCAAAGTATTTTAAAGTATTTTGTGGGAAAATTGTCACCAGTTTCACACCAGAAATCTAGGCCATTTGACTAAATATGGTTGCGTTAATTTTACCTTCCTAACCAATCAAAAGCTGTTTGCTTTTAACTATGTTTCCATAGGGTTCCTTCAATACAGTGACACAACCTTTACTGCAGGCAGAATGTGCAATTTAACGATTATAAAAATGAATATTTTATCATCATTTACTCTTTCATTTACTTTACTACTTCTGTGGAACACAAAAAGATACACTTTTGAAGACTGCCCAAAAATGGAAAGCTATAAAATGTTTAGTGTTGTTTTTTAGATGGTCCAAAACAACACTATAAAAGTAGTCCATATAACTCATATACTACATTCCTAAACTTCTAAAACCACATGGTAGCTTTGTGTAAGGAAAAGATGAAAATTTAAGACATTAATAAGTGAAAATCTTCCTGCCTGCAGTAGCTCTCAAATCACATTTGCGCTAACATTTAAGTATACTGTAGGTTCTAATCCAAAGTTCTGGCATGAAACTCTAGATGGCGCAGTCCGATAGGTCTAACTCAGTCTGACATAATGATATCATTATCACGTCACAGCTGATTGGTTCTCTCCTGTACTGGTAGCCAATAAGCTCGACATTCAGAAAAAATACTGCAGAAACCCTCCACCTTCCCCAGCTCCACCTGTATAGATCTGCTACGGGGTGATCATGTTATATGTGCAGCAGCAGTATTTCTTACATGCTCACAGGAGCAGGTTGTGGATGTATTGGCAGTAGCAAGTCTCGGTACTTAGCAGTAGCATAGCAGATCTATTCCGCCAAGACCAAACAGATTAACATTGTAATGTACATTACCATGCCAATCCTTCCAAGAGTTGTCATGACAGAAATGTGTTTCATAACTAAATTTGGAAAATAGTGCATAAAAGTCAAATTAATTACTTTTATGGCATGTTTAGTTGTTTTGATTGCTGATATGTTGTTAGAAAAGAGAAGCATGCACATTCTTCAAAATACCTCCTTTTTATATCTAAAGTAAATAATCACATCATACAGGAACATACTGAGAAAATAATAACAACATTGTCATTTCAGGGTGAACTATATCTTTAAATAGTGTCAGGTAATGCTTCTAAATCTCATAAGATTCAGATTTTTCTTTTTCAGATTCGCATTTCAGTGCTATAGCTTATTTTTAGTAGAGTGACATTCATCATAACCAATGCAATATTATGAAAGTGATTTTAGTTTGTTAACTGTCATTTATTTTGTATGCGGTGTGCTCCAGGCATGCTTCCTGTGGTCTCCACTCGTGCACTGTCCAATTTCGAGCTGACTCTGAGCCCCGATGGCACTCGCGTGGGAAACCACAGGTGCTCCAATCTGCTGGACTTTAATGAGGTGTCCACACGCCATGGATTTCTAACCAAGGCCACCCGGAATATTGAGAGTGTCGGAGAGACTCTGCCGTATCAGTACAGCCCTGTCCTCAGAGGCCAGACTACTCTACGCTTCTACAGGAACCTGAACTTGGAGGCCTGTCTGTGGGAGTTTGTGAGTTATTATGACATGTCTGAGCTGCTCACAGACTGCGGGGGAACGATCGGAACAGATGGGCAGGTGAGACGCCGCCGCCGCTTTTAGAATCCTCTGAATTGTAATGATTAGTGGTTCATAAATTGCAACTGTTCTTGTCCTAGAGCTAAAAGAACGCACAAAAAAGGATTCCTATGTATGAGAAGACAATAGATATTCTGATTCCTCATTTATCTCATTTGTCATTCATAGTTTTAGCCAGATCATAGCAAAACTCCATTAAGATGAGTTCACATTGTAAAAGTGGCCCAAATTGAATTTTTGTCCCCCTCACATGTCGTTCACAAGATTGGGGGTCAGTTATTATTATATTAATTATTCAACAAGGAGGCATTAAAGTGACAGTAAAGACATCTATAATGTTACAAAAGATTTCTTTTTTAAATAATGTTGTTTTGATTATTCAAAGAATCCTGGATGGAAGAAAATATAGTTTCCAAAAAATTATTAAGTAGCAGAACATTTTTAACATTAATAAAAATAAGAAATGTTTCTTGAGTAGTAAATCAGCATATCAGATTGATTTCTGAAAGATCATGTGACACTGAAGACTGGAGTAATGATGATAAAAATTCAGCTTTGCCATCATAAGAATAAATTACATTTTAAATATATTAAAATAGAAAGAGTTATCTTAAATTGTAATTTTATTTTACAATATTAATATTAATTCATATTATATAACATAATTAATAATCAGTATAGTATTAATATTAATGAAATCTAACTCAACATTGCACAGATAACTGCATGTTTGGCTTGCCAAAAAAAAAAAAGGAACTACACGATATTAAGTATTAGAGAATATGAAAATGAGAATTTAGTGTGGATTTAGCCCATAATTTCCTTTACTTGCGTCATTGTATGTGTTTGGTACCAGTCATCTGCTGTACTATAGACCATGTATAGAGTGGGAACTAGCATGTTTAAACAGAACTCCCAAGTTAAACTTGATTAACACCTCTCCATGAACACACGTCTCCATAGATAGGTTTCTTCCTTTGGACTTTTTCTTTGTTTTCCTCTATTACTATGCACAGTACTTAGTGACATCCATAGCTCTCTTTGGGGTTTATTTCTGCCACACTCCTGATTGTTCTCAATAGAGGAGGAGATTGACTTCGTAACCCGTTGAGCTTTTGTATTCGTTCATTTCAGAGTTTGAGGTCTTGCTTAAATGACTCCCCCTCCTAATCTAGCGTCTAAATGTCTGAATGATCTGTTATTACAAAAATAAGCCTTAAAGTCTGCAATAGCTCCGTAAAACGAGACATGAATTCAAAACACTTCATCTAAAGGGACGTGCTCGGCTCCTGCTGAGGATATTGAACGGAGCCAGTTGAATATGAAAAGCCTGGATCTTCTCTCCCTCAGGATGGGAATTTGACAGTGTTCATAGGGATTTTTCTCGCCTTGATTAAACCCAGTCCAGCAGGTGTTCAGACCGGCCTCATTACTGAGGAGCACATTTTTATAGCCTGGTATTTTGATTATAATTGACTATGTAAATTAGCAAATGTTTCATTCAATCAAAACAGATTATGCTTTGAGACAGCTAATCTCTTCCTCTGACAAAATGCATCCTGGCTTATTGATGAACTTTACTTTGACTAACAGCCAGTGCTGATTAGTAGCAACCTCTAGTGGAGAATTGGTCTCTTTTTTGAATCTTAAGTCTTTTTGCAGTATTTGTTGCTATTCATCTTAAATATCATTTGAATGTGTTTTTGAAAGGTGCTGAACCTGGTGCAGTCATACGTGACCCTGCGAGTTCCTCTCCACGTCTCTTACGTGTTTCATTCCCCTGTGGGAGCAGGAGGCTGGCAACACTTCGACCTGCATTCTGAGCTGCGGCTTACCTTTGTGTATGACACTGCCATCTTGTGGAGGGATGGAGTCGGCAGCCCTCCACAGGCAGAACTGCAAGGCAAGTTGTGAATTTATGTGTTCAAAAATAAATAAATAAATAAAATAGGTGATTCCTTAATTAAAAAATAATTCTAGTTTTAAAAGATAGATTATGATAGCTTTAAATGTAACACTTTACAATACGGTTTTATTTGTTAACATTAGTTAACTACATTAGTTAACATGGAGTAATATTGAACCATTTTTCTACAGCATTTATTAATGTTATGTTAATTTTAACATTTACTAATACATTTTTTTAATCCAAAATTGTATTTGTTAACATTAGCTAATGCACTGTGAACTAACATGAACAAAGAATAATTGTATTTTTACTAACTAACATTTAAGGCATAGTTCATCCAAAAAATGAAAATTCTGTCATTAATTAGTCACCCTCATGTCGTTCCAACCCCCTAAGACCTTTGTTCGTCTTCAGAAAACAGATTAAGATATTTTTGATGAAATCCAAGAGCTTTCTGACCCTGCATAGACAGCAACACAACTACCACTTTTGAGGCCCAGAAAGGTAGTCAGGACATTGTTAAAATAGTCCATGTGTACAAAAATACCGACTGACAGGGAAGTGAAGAATTGTTGAATAAAGTTATTTTGTTTCATTTACACACAAAATGTTCTTGTAGCTTCATAAAATTAAGGTTGAACCACTGATGTCACATTGGCTGTTTTAACAATGTCCTTACTACCTTTCTGGGCCTTGAACGTGGTAGTTACATTGCTGTCTATGCAGGGTCAGAAAGCTCCTGGATTTCGTCAAAAATGTCTTAATTTGTGTTCAGAAGATGAACGTAAATCTTGCGGGTTTGGAATGAAATGAGGGTGAGTAATTGATGACAGAATTTTCATTTTTGGGTGAACTATCCCTTTAATAAAAATGAATAAATGCTTTATTAAATATATTTTATTTGGTTAGCTAATGCATTAACTTATGTTAACAAGTGGGACTTTGTTGTAAAGTGTTACTGCTTTAAATATGTTTATTGCATCTCTTAAATGACTTTTTCCTCAATTTTAGGAGTGTTGATGTTAATTGGCCAGAATTTCTCTATTTTTGAATTCTATTCTCCCTTCTGTAATAAATGTTTAATAAAAGTTAAATCAGGGCAATCAGCGCCTTTTCTATGAATATAAAATAGGGGAGAACATCTCATGCTAAATTCTCATATTCTTGAGATGATATCACGTGGACATTTAGAGGATTACAGAACTAGTTCAGGATGTGGAAACTGGAACTTTAAATGGGAAGAAGTCATACAATATTTAAAATGAAAAGATAATCACATTGGGCATGTTTTCTCTGCAGGAGCTTTATATCCAACCAGCATGAGGATTAATGAGCAGGGGAGGCTTGTGGTGAACTTCCGCACAGAAGCTCGCTTCAGGGGGTTGTTTGTAGTGGCACATTCTGGTACGTTTTGGCATCGCTGAAATCGTATTAATTATAATTGTATTAATTATATTAATATTAATAAATACATCAACATTTATGGAAGGAAAGATGAATATTTGAAGATGATCTTTTTGCCTTATTTCCAGCAGCAAATTTGAGGGGTCGGAAGACTGCAGGTAAAATCTACATATCGTATCTCTCTTCTTAAATGGTTTATAGAACAAATGCCTTGACTTGATTAAATTGACTTGCTATCTTACCTGATTACCCAGCATCCCCTGTGAAGTCCATTGTATTGAGTGCAGACCACCCAGGCTTGACCTTTAACCTCACTCTGGTTAGGACTGAGCCGACCTACAGCCAGCCTGTCCAGCAATGGATGTTCATTTCAGACTTTGCAGTGAGTTGATCTCTCTTTCCCCACTTTGTGGTTTTAAGGACATTTCTGTTTACTTTTTGTGATTAAACAGTTCTGGTGGTGTTGAGTCGCCAATTGATGGCCAGTGTAAAAGCTGTGTGCTAAAGCAAAACCATTTGAGAAAAACTAATGTGATGTTAAACTTGTATGCCTGTGTGTCTGTGACCTGCAGGTTCGTGATTATTCAGGCACATACACAGTGAAGTTGGTTCCCTGTACAGCAGCGATGAATGTGGAGTACACCGTTCCTCCGGTCTGCAACCCTAGAGAGCCGGTTACTTTTGATCTTGATATCCGTTTTCAGCAGGTAAACTAGAAAAATATTCTGTGAATAAAGCAAAAGTTAAAGAAATTTTCAAATTCAAGTTTTTTATTTCAAATGTTCTTTCTACTTGTTGATAATAATAGAATTTGTAATAGAAAAAAGTGTATTAAATTAGAAAAATGCAAACAGGCTCTATTGTGTGTGTGTGTGTGTGTGTGTGTTATAAATAAATATATATATTTGTATGATATTATAATTAATCAGTTGCTTGTATATCAGAATGAAATATGTATTTGTGATGCATCTTATCAGTTCAACCTGAGGCTCTTGTAAAGAAGTATTATTGTGTTTGCTTTCTGTAGGTGAGTGACCCTGTTGCGGTGGAGTTCAGTCTGAACACACAGATGTTCCTGTTGTCTAAGAAGGCGTTGTGGTTGTCAGATGGATCTATGGGCTTCAGTCAAGAGAGCGATGCGGCTTTCTCTGAGGGTACGTCTAACTGGAACACCTAGCTTAATCAGTTCAAGAGGCTGTGTGATTGAATACAAGTCAAATGATCTAATTAGTCTGTCATTTTTTTAATAGTCTAAAATTTACATTTCCTGTTCTGTGTTATGCTGACACTGAGCTTGTTCTCTTCAAGGTGACACAATCTATGGACGGGTGATGGTGGACCCTGTGCAGAACTTGGGTGGCTCTTTCTACTGTAACATTGAGAAGGTGTATCTGTGCACCGGCGCTGATGGATATGTTCCTAAATACAACCCCGCCAAGTCTGAGTTTGGATGCCTTGCAGACTCTCCATCCCTGCTGTACAGATTCAAAATTATTGTGAGTATGTTAGCAGTGTTGTTAGTGTTAACTAAAACTGATTGTTAAATGAAATAAAGCTGAAATAAAATAGAATTAAAATATTAGATAATTTCATTAGAAAATTTGAAATGTTGGCAGCTAACTGAAATTAAAATAAGTTATAACTGTATATAAATAATACTAAAATAACAATGTATACTGTATAAGTCTTCTAAATAAAATGTATGCAAATATATATATTTCTATTTTTATTTTATTTGACTATATTATTTAAAAAAAATTATATTGCGTTTTATATATATATATTAGTGCTGTCAAATCAAAAATCATGAATAATATATAGCAATTAGTTATATATGTGCGTACTGTGTATATTTATCCATACATATATATTTAAGAAATATATGTAATTTATATTTACGTATAATATAAATCGTATTTAAATATGAATATACATATATACATGTAAATATTTCTTAAAAATATACATGTATGTGTGTGTATTTACTTATAAATATACACAGTACACACACATATTATGTAAACAGAAACTTCTGGATGTGATTAATTGATTTGACAGCACTCCATTTAACATAATTTATTTAAGCAGTCTGTTAAGAACTGTTTCTAAAATTTTCTGTGATGTTTGTTTGAAAAAAAAGTCCCATTTGAAAATGGTCCCATGACTCCACCTTGCCTCTAGGACAAAGCCCAGCCAGAGACTCAGGCCAAGAGTTTTGGGGACGTGCGTTTCAAGGCCCTGCTGGCTGTAGATGACCCCTCTGCCCTCTCTCTAGTGAAGCAGCCAGGATCTGACGGATTCAGGCTGGATTCTACTCCTCTTTTCCAGGTCTAATCTTTTTGATGGTTTATTAGTTATGGTATGAATATATACAGTGGTGTACTTCAAATCTCTGACATCCTGCACTGGATTCCTGTGATTTACAAAATCAACTCAAATCCTCTATTATCCTTCTGGTCTCTAGGTGGCAGTAGGAAGGGAGTGGTTCATTCACACCATCTACACTGTGCGTTCAAAAGACAACGCCAAGCGTGGCATTGGCAAGCGAAGTGTAGAGTACCACTCAGTAACATCAGGTGACCTTGTACCAGCCGAGGCCAGAGGACGATACAGACGGTCCAACAGAGAAGTCCCGGTCCTGGCGGAGGAGATCGCACCGGAGAACAACCGAGGAACGAATATCATGCACATCGCTCTGGACCGCAGCCGTCGTCGCTCTGCGTCTGGGGAGGAGCTGTTCGCAGACGGACTTTCTCCACGGGAGCTCAGTGGACGAGGTGCGGAAGAGGACGCGGTGACTGTGGCAGGAGCCGTCGTGGGACTGCTTCTCACCATCCTCGTGGTTATAGTGTTGGCACTTATGGTTCGCTCAAGGCGGACGCCTGCGAAAAAGGCCCCAAGAGTCTCGTCCAGCTTGCAGCCTGTTATAGTTAGAAGTAGCCTTGATAATGGTGACAGCTCAGAGGTCTGAAGGACTACTTGGAGACTCTAGTGTTCTCCTTTATCATATATTGGATCAATTTGTTTCGTTTTCTTTGGTTTAAACAAGTGCCTCTGACAGGTTTTATCTTACGGAGAACTCACGACCCAGTTCATCACCAGCCCAAAGAAATTATTTTAAATTACGTTTTATGTTGTAACTGAATTTTTGCTTGTCCAATAATGAATTGTTGAGGTTTACCCAGTGTTCAAAGTTTTCAGGGTCCCAATAGTGCCCTACCCACTTTTTTGGAAGCAGACTAGAAAGAACGAACAAACTTAATTCATTCTTTAAATATTAACCATTTTAATATTCTTTTATGCCAGTGGATATATTGATAGAAACAAGATTTCATTTGGTTCCATTTTAGTTCCATTAAATTCCGAAATTAATTTTTTTGAATCCAAAATAAAATATTAAATAGAATAATAGTAGTACTAATAATAATAAAAGTAATAATAACAATAAAATAAAGAAGGGCCACTCATTAGAGGAAAAAAATTGTTTAAAAAAAAACTTTTCATGTAAGAAATAATAATAATAATAATAATAATAATTGAAGTTTGGCATCTTTTTCAAGAAAGATTATTATTATTATTATTATTATTATTGTTGTTGTTGTACCATAACTTGTTTTTGTTTTTTGTTTTTACCTTTCATTAGTTGCGAATACATTTATTTTTTTTGGCAGCGGCTATTTGCACTAAGTGTAAATAGCGATAGATGCTATTTACACTAAGTGCAAATATCAATAGATGCTATTTACACTGAGTGTAAATAGCAATTAGATGCTATTTACACTAAGTGCAAATAGCATATTTTTTAGCAATAGATGCTATTTATACTAAGTGCAAATAGCAATGGATTCTAATTACACCAAGTGAAAATAGCAGTATTTTTTAACAATATGCTATTTACACTGTGTAAATAGCTATAGATTCTATTTACACTGTTAAAATAGCAATATTTTCTGCTATTTATACTACTCATTGCAAATAGTTGCAATTATCTGCACCTCAGTATTGTAGTACATTATAAAACAGTATGCAATAATAACGTATCGAGTGTAAATTATAGTTTTAATTCAAATTATTAAATGGATGCCATCTTATTGGGACAATAAAGCCCTCCCTACACCTAACCTAACCCTACCTGATACTTTTATTTTTAAATTTTTAATTATTTCCTTCATTTTTATTGAAAATAAATGGCTTTCTGATGCGATATGTTTTTTTTAAAGGGAGAAAAAAAGTTCGGCAGAAGGCGGGCTCGAACTTGGGTCGATCGCGTCATAAAGCACATGTTTTGCCATCTACGCCACTGAAACTGATGTAGAACAAGCGTCTTTTTTCAGTCTTGACTAACCCAATCACACATTAGTGGGCGGAGTTAGTGTAAATAGCCTTTGCCAACAAGGCGGGCTATTTGCACTTAGTGTAAACAGACACTCCGTTTTTTTTTTCATGGCACATTCCATACAAAGTGTATGAAAGATTAATTTAAAAAAATCTCATAATCTCATGGGCCCTGTCACTTTGAACACTGAGTAACACCAGATGAAAGAAAGATGACAAGATTCTGAAAGGAAAAGTAAGTTTAATAATGTTTAAGTCATTTCTTATGGGTCACGTGGTGCATTCAAATGAACTGATCACGACACTGACACCTGTATTGTGTGTTTCACCTTTATTTATCTCAAGTGTTAAATATTTGCTTGTATTACAGTATTGGCTACTGTATTTTGGGATATGTGTGATGTCTTTGGAGAATATGACTTTTCCTCAATTGCTCAGTGTGTTTCACAGATATGCTGGCTTTTAACAGCAAGTGCCAAGCTTTTAATGGAGAAATGCTGAATATGCATTTCATATCACAGTCAAATAGTTGTTGTCACAAAGTTTACATCCAGTCTGTCAAATTTCATCTCCTTGCTGCTGTTTTTATTACTTGTTATAATTTAAGTGTTAGTATTCATGAGAACCGCATGTATTAAATATTGCAGTCTTATCTCACTGAGTGTCATTTTAAAATAAGGGAAAAACTGTGACACAGGAAATCCCTCAGATTTCCACATTTGTGTTTGACTGTGTATTGGAGTTGGGGGGGTTTTCCAGACCAGATTCACTCCACTGACACTGGTGTATCAGCTATAACATTTTTATTGTCTTCATTGTCATTAGACGCATCAAAATGTTTACGCATCGATGAAAAACGGCATCCTATTGTCAAATCCACTTCACCTCCCGACAAATATATTCCTCATCAGGCTGATGATATTTAAAAAGAAATGTGCTATGCAATAAAATCAGTGGATTGTATCCATATTCACAGGTTAACAAACATGAGCACGACATTTTGGGCACAATGAAATACTCTTTGTTTGAAATGGTATTTATGGTGAGATATTGTGTTTTTTGTACATGGTTCACTCCTAAATATTTACAGTGCTAAACGCATTTTATGTACTGGGCCTTGAAGCACAAAATAAACGAAGTCTTGAGACTTTAAATATTTGAATGTCTTATAACAGCTGAAAATGTATTTGTTAGTTGTGAAGTCGAGTGAGTCTGACGAATCTGTTGAATATGAAGCGCTTAGGATGCTGGTCTCCTGGAGCACTGAAGGGTCCTAAAATCTGGAACATGCTGAAGAAAGTACCTTGAAGTGAAGGTTCTCTAGGCCAGAGACTCAAAATTTGGTCAATCTGCTTTAGTCTCTCTAGGATGGAGACTGCATCTGTTGTTGTCTCGCTGGACGAAGACTTTGAAAGTAAAGTGTCTGTTGATGTCTCTTTCCTCACAGGCTTAAAACTCAAAATGTGGTTGAATCTGTTGCTGCCTCAAAAGCTGGAGACTCAGAGCGTGGTGCATCTGTTACTCTCTCTCTGGATGGGAGACTCCGAACGCTGTGTATTGTCTCACGGGAGACTCAGAAGTAGTGTCTGTTGGAAGGGTACATTTATCCCTTTCTGATGGGGAAGAGATTACAATTTGGCGCTTTTCCATTTCAGTGCTGTGATTGGCTGCTGGTATCAGAGAGGACGCACACAGTTTGAAGTCTCTAAAGTGTCTTTAAGTTTGTTTTATTTATGTCTTTACCAATGCATTTCTCATTTTCCAAACCACTACCAGAATTTGTCCATTAACAGCTAAATTTGTGTAAGATGTTGCACTACACATCTCACATCTGTCACTGAGAATACTTATTTCTCTGAGTAAGTGTTAAATGGATGTGATGTAGGTTAGTTTGCATCAGTTTTAAGGTTTAAAACACATAGTTATGAATGGATTTGGATGGATCTTTGTGATCTCTCTCTGTTTCACCCACTGCTGCTACATCCAGAGGTCCTAAGGAATGTATATGGTGGTCACATGCCAAAACCTTAAGAATTAGCCTCTAAATGGGTGAAAGGCAGAAACTGCAGTGGACCAATAAGAAGTCCTGTCCTTCCCAGGCTTGGTACCAGAGGTCTACTTCTTGCCCTCCAAGAGGTGTCTGGCTATTGTCATAGCATCTGATGGCGTTGGATAGTTTCTTTGTGTTAGTCCACCAAGATCCAATCAAAATGCAGCAATCCTTTGTCCACTGTTGTGGTCAGAGAGGGGCCCCACCATAAAACTGGGCCCTGGAATGTGCTGTTCACCATAGTAAACATAATAAAACCACTTTATTTGATAGAACTGTATTAAAATGCAATATGTACCCATATATGGCTTTTTAATGGCATTCAAAAACAAAATATGAATACAATAGCAGTTGATTTACAAGAAGAAACTAACATGGGAAGCTCAAAACACCAAGCTTTTTGTGAATGAAGTTTCTCTTACTAACCTAAATTTACCCAGGACTGTAATCCGGAATGTCAAAAAAAAGTCCATTTTAAAATTCTTAATGTGGTATATATCCTGAGAATTTTTGAGATGTTGGTCGATTTGCTCTTGATGTTAAAAACTGTTCCTTTTGTGATGATCAACTGAAACCACAGAACATCTTTTTTATGATTGTAAATTTGCCTGTGCCTTTTGGGAAGATCTGCATTAGATTATTTCCTAAATTTGAAGATTTACCTGTTTTAACAACGGAAAATATATTATTCGGTTTATTTTTGAAAGATGAAACACATGATTTAGCAATTAACACAAGATTCCTGAAAATTCTTCCAAATTTCTAGGCTATTTCACGAAGAACTGTCATTAGGCTTTTGTCGCTGAAACGAATGAAGAAAAAGAATGCCTTAAACCTCTGTAATTTTAATAGAAAATCTTAATCTTGCTGAAAACCCCTAATAATTGTTTTTCCCCTTACATTATGATGCTTGTCTGTTGTGTGATTAAGAAATTTTGCATTTTGTACCAGGCCATTTATTTATATTTACATTTACATTTAGTCATTTAGCAGATGCATTGCGACTTACAAATGAGGACAATAGAAGCAATCAAAACCAACAAAAGAGCAACAACATGCAAGTGCTATGACAAGTCTCGGTTAGCCTAACGCAGTACACGAAAGTTTTTTTTTTTTTTTTTTTTTAAGAAAACGAGTTGATAGAATACAGAAAAAAGAAACCTAGTGTTTTTTATTTTTAGTTTGTTTTTTTCAAAGAAACAAGTAGATAGAATAGAAAAAAAGAAAGCTAGTTTTTCAAGAAAAGCTAGCAGTTAGAGAATAAATATGCAATTGATAGAGGGTCAAGTGTGTGTGTGTGTGTGTGTGTTTTAATAAAAAGAACACAGATAGAATTAGAATAGAGAGTACTAGAGTTAGAGGGTCAAAAAAAAAGATGGAAGAAATGTGTTTTTAGCCGTTTCTTGAAGATGGCTAAGGATTCAGCTGCTTGGATTGAGTTGGGCAGGTCATTCCACCAGGTGGGAACAGTTAATGAAAAAGTCCGTGAATTTATTTATAATTTATTAATTTATATATTTATTTTCCATTTATGGTTGCAAAGTTTAAATTGTTCAATTAAGTTCATTAAAAAGAAAAAAAAGCTCAAAACACTAGAGTTAGATCAAATCCAAGACAATAAATAAATAAATAAATAAATAAATAAATAAACAAATGAATAACATTTAGGTTGGGTTGGGATACTTTGAAACGAACTGCTCGAAAGAACCTTCTTCTTCGATTTTATGGCGGGAAGCACCAACATTAAAGTGCATTATCGCCACCTACTGTATTGGAGTGTGGACCAGAGTTTACCCATTTCATTAAAAAAAAACCTCTAAATTCTCTTAATCAGCTCTGTTCTCTTGAGATAAAGAAATAAACTCTCTAATCCATAAGTAACTATATTTTTAAGCTTTAATTCATCCATTCCAAGTTCATTTTTCATTATTTCTCGTTCGTTAGTATATTTTTGACAAACACAAATAACATGTTCTACTGATTCCTCTACTCCACAGTGCTCACATAATCCTGTTGGATGTTTATTTATGATTTTTAAGGTTTTACTCAGCATAGTATGTCCAACCCTTAATCTTATTAGGATATTTTCCTCTTTGGTGTTTCTTTTAGTTATCCTCACTACTCCTACTTCTCGCCGTATTTCATAAAGATGACGTCCTGTATTTACTGTATCCCATTTATGTTGCCACACCTTCGTGGTATATGCTTTAATTAGCCTACTCTTTTTGCTTCATATTTACTATGTGAGATATTCATGACCTCCTCATTTTCCAAAGCCTGTTTTGCTAAACTATCAACCTTTTCATTACCTTTTATCCCCCTATGAGCTGAAATCCACATAAATATTATCATGATGTTCATATTCTTAAATCTATACAGAATTTCATACACCTCATTCCTGTCTACTGTGAGATGTGAATGATTGCAATGACTTTAATGCCGAACATGAATGCGTACAAAGTATAACCTTTTTGATTTGAGTCTCTTCCATCCACTGTAGTGCTGTTGCCATCATCTCTACTGTGTATACTGATAAATGATCTGATGTTCTCCCATGAACAGAATCGAGAGAACCTATTCGAGAACATCTCTCTGCACGCTGCTAGATAACGTAACCAGTCAGATTCACCACAAGCCCTCACGTGACTGGACCAGGAAGTGAGTCCAGAATGGGCTATCTCTATTCCGCCTAGAGTCACTACTGGCCCTGTAAAGCAGTTACACTGTTGCTTGGGGAAACATGGCCACTGCCGGAGATTCTAGAGGAGAGCTTCAGAAGGAATTAGTCTGTTCTATTTGCCTCGATTACTTCGACGACCCTGTTATTTTAAAATGCGGCCACAATTTTTGCCGCATGTGCATTTTGATGCACTGGGAGGAAAATGGAGGCGATGATGTGGGTTACCAGTGTCCGGAGTGCAGGATGGTGCGTGGTTTGTTTTGATAAATGTTGCTAGATTCTGGGTTGCTTAGTTACAGCTGCTCGAATGAACTTAACGGATTTCTATACCGTTACATTCGCGTCTAAATCATGCACAATGACTTAAACCGGCAGTCTAAATAACAACTGGACTTTACTGTGTTGACAATAATAGGTGTGATTTCTCCGACCTCGTTTATTGTATCATAACATACAAATCGCCGCACGAGCCTTTTATCAGTACAGCACCGATACTTTTCTGCGTCGTACATGCAACTTTGTCCTTTTTTGCAGGTGTTCGCGAAAATGAGTTTCACCAAGAACTACCTGGTAAAGAACTTGGTGGATAAACTGAGCGACTTCGACTATCTGAAGACGTGTAGGCCCTCTGCACCCGCAAAACCCGTGAAAATGGACGGGAAATGTGAGCGACACCACGAGGAGCTCAAACTGTACTGCCACACGGACAGGAAGCCCATCTGCGTGGTGTGTCGGGAATCCAGAGCCCACAGGTGAGGCTCAGGGACCTCAAAGTTCCCCATATTCACTCAAACACAGCGGCAAAACCTAGTGAGCTATCTACCTACACTTCATTTTTGGATTTATATGCTCATAATGCTGTCTGTGTAGAGAGCTCAGCAGGTTTCGATGCTTTGACCTCTGTCTGAGTACCAGATGTATCTCGTTGTAGCATTTTAGATTGAAATGGCTTTAGAAAGGAAGCATCATATGTCATTTTATTATTTTTCTAGACACCATGATGTTGCTCCTGTACCTGAGGTTGTTGAAGACATGAAGGTTTGTTTGAAAATGCTTGGTTTTGTCTGTTGTGTACCTTATTTGATTTAGCCTTTCTGTCTATGTCACTTGTTTGTAGTGTCTCTTTCTCTCTTCTTGACCTCCTTCTTGTTATCTTGGTCTAAATGCCTGAGTTGGCTCCAGAAGCCATTGACATTCATTGCTAACCTTGGGGCTGGAACAAGGAGTGACTATCTGTCACCGCAGTGTTGTATGTACATGTGGCATTTAGCACTTACGTTAAGTGTTTTTTCTTTCCAGATAGCCTTGGAAATGTCTTTAAGTTAACTCGTAGCCATTGTTTGATTGTGGTGTTTGCAGTCTTGAGGGTTTTTTAAGTGCATTTCAAACCAAATAATATGTGTCCAGTGACTAGTTTTTTCTGGATCTAGGTGTGAAATTAACACCAAATGCAGGTACTTTTTGCACTGTGGTGGGTAATTTTGCTCTTTACATATATGTGACCCTGGACCACAAAACCAGTCTTAAGTCGCTGGGGTATATTTGTAGCAATAGCCAAAAATACATTGTATGGGTCAAAATT
>JAFVLL020010863.1:0-37165 GCA_021397915.2 Tor tambroides
GACATTATAAATGTCTTTATCATCACTTTTGATCAATTTAAAGCATCCTTGCTAATATATACAATATACAATATATACAAAAAAGCTTTTTTTTTCAGATAAATGCTGATCTTTGGATCTTTCTATTCATCAAAGAATCCTGGAAAAATGTACTCAACTGTTTTAAATATTGATAACAATAATAATAATAAATGTTTCTTGAGCAGCAAATCAGCATATTAGAATGATTTCTGAAGGATCATGTGACACTGAAGACTGGAGTAATGATGCTGAAAATTCAGCTTTGAAATCACAGAAATAAATTACATTTTGAAATATATTCAAATAGAAAGCAGTTATTTTAAATAGTAAAAATATTTCACAATATTACTGCTTTTGCTGTATTTTAGATCATTTAAATGCAGGCTTGGTGAGCAGAAGACAATTCTTTAAAAACAAAAATCTTACTGTTCAAAAACTTTTGACTGGTAGTGTACTTCTGCTTCCCATGTTGCCAAGAACTTTTTCTTTGGGTAGTACAGCTAATATTATCTGTTAAATTTTATAGCAAAGAGTTTTATACGCATACGCTTGTAGAAGATGTTAATGTTATAGGTGTTCTTGTTAGTTTAGTTACTTCACTAATAGTTAAGTTTTTGCCTGTCTTTGAATGTCAGTGTAATTTTCTAATCTCAGAATATATTGTGATATATAGCGGTGAAGGAAATTGTTACTAGTAAACTGGTTTATTTGGTATATTGGATTATTTTTTTCATCTAGCCACTGAATAAAACTATGTATCCTCAGTATATTTTACAGTAAAGATAGAGTTCTCAGTATAGTAATTCTTTCTGTGTGGCTTATTTTTATACCGAGCCATTACTAATCGAAATTAAAGCCGTACCTGATATTTCTCAACATTGTTATTTAAATGACTGCTGAACAAATTTTAAAAATATGTTGAACTCTCATCAGACTTTTAAACAACTGATTATATTCACTTAGGGCACTCGCATTTTCATGAATGCTTTTTGAGAACCTCTTATTCCCACTTACACCAAAACTAATATTTTTATCGCTCGTTTAATTGCTCTTGGCATGAAAAATGAAGGTTAGGAGTTGCTTTGTTGAGAGCATGAGTGTGACACCTGTACCATGGCACAGGACTTTTCTCTCTAACTTTAATTCATTATTTTATTTTATTTTATTTTATTTTTACCTGATGGGGGCAACAGTATCTAGAGTGCTAGAGAAGATATTGGTGATGGTTTACTAGTCACTACATCAAGTTCAGCTGTATTTACAGGTACACTGAGCAGCTGAGACAGCTCTTTCTACCCGGTTAATAGTAATGTATTACGACATGACTAATCTCAGCCATTATCCATTACCCACTGCAGCAATATACATTTGTGAGCACAATGAAACAATATTTTCAGCAGCACAAAAATCACAAGAAAGTTTCTGTGTAAGCCCCCAAAAGCAGACCTCAGACCTTGGTTGCAATGAACAGGAGAAAATCTTTTCTAATTCCTGGCACAACACCTGACCAAAAGTTTTGGACCATAAAACATTCCCAAAAACAGTATAATACAGTTCTCTTAGAGCTCTTATATGTATTGCAGAGTCAGGATAGATGAGGGTTAATTTTAGGTCTTTGTGCCAGATTGATATATAGTAATATGTACACTGCCGTTCAAAAGTTTGGGATCAGTAAGATTTTTAATGTTTTAAAGCAGTCTCTTATGCTCATCAAGGCTGCATTTATTTGATCAAAAATACAGAAAAAAATGTAATATTGTAAAATATTATTGCAATTTCTAATATTGGTTTCCTATTTTAATATACTTTAAAATATAATTTATTTCTGCGATGCAGCGCTGAGTTTTCAGCATCATTACTCCAGTCTTCAGTGTCACATAATCCTTCAGAAATCATAATAATATGCTGATTTATTATCAGTGTTGAAACTCTTGTGCTGCTTAAAATTTTTTGGAACCTGTGATACTTTTTTCAGGATTCTTTGATGATTAAAATGTTAAAAAGAACAGCATTTATTTAAAAAAAAAATTTTTTCTAACAATATAAGTCTTTACTATCACTTTTTATCCATTTAACACATCCTTGCTGAATAAAAGTTTTAATTTCTTTCAATAAAAGAAAGAATAAAAATTTACTGACCCCAACCTTTTGAACAGTAGTGTATATTGGTAGAAAAGATTTCTGTTTTAAATAAATGCCCTTCTTTTTAACTTTTTATTCATCAAAGAATCCTGAAAAAAATATCACAGGTTCCAAAAAAATATTAAGCAGCTCAACAGTTTCCAGCACTGATAATAAATCAGCATATTAGAATGATTTCTGAAGGATCATGTGACACTTTAGACTGGAGTAATGGCTGATGGAAATTCAGCTTTGAATCACAGAAATAAATTATATTTTAAAGTATATTAAAACAGAAACCATTATGTTATATTGTAATAACATTTTGCAAGATTACTGTTTTTCTTCTGTATTTTTGATCAAATAAATGCAGGCTTGATGAGCAGAAGAGACTTCTTTCAAAAACATTACAAATAGTAATGTTTCCAAACTTTTGACCTGTACTGTATATATCACTTTCACCAAAATTAGAACAACCTGGAACTGACTGTGCTGGTGTGTCCATTAGAGAAATCTATATCTGTTTCCAATCTGATACAGAGCTTCAACAGCACCGATCTTGTGAGCGGCTAACTGATAATCTCACTGTAATGCCATGCCTCCCTTCTCTCTCGGTAATTGCGAGGTGAAATATAGCTGCAAGCAGAAATTACACTTTAAGCACTTTAAGGCATTTAAGCACATATGACAAAACACATTACATATTATTTAGCAATTCTCTTCTGCTCACCAAGCCTGCATTTATTTGATCTAAAGTACAGTAAAAACAGTAACATTTTGAAATATTTTGACTTTTTAAAATAACTGATTTCTATTTGAATATACATGTAATATGTAATTTATTCCTGTGATCACAGCTGAATTTTTAGCATCATTACTCCAGTCATATGATCCTTCAGAAATCATTCTAATATTCTGATTTGCTGCTCAAAAAACATTTGTTATTATTATTATTATTATTATTATTATTATTATTATTATGTTGAAAACAGCTGAGTAGAATTTTTTTCAGGTTTCTTTGATGAATAGAAATAGTATAAAATGAATAAAAGTATTAATTCAGCTTTGCATCACAGAAATAAATTATAGTTTATATCATATTGAAATAGAAAACATTTTAAATTGCAATAATATTTCACAAAATTACAGTTTTTTTCAGTATTTTTGATCAAATAAATGCAGTCTAAGAATCTAAGAACATTAAAAATCTCACTGATCCCAATCTTTTGAACGGCAGTGTATCTTTAAAAACTATATTTCCCAGCTTTAGTTAGGTCTCACATGCTGCTTTCTAGTCTGCTGCTTTCCTCCTCAAGATAAGAGCACCTCCCCATAGTCCGATAGCGTTTATCCCTGTTTGAATTCAGTATATTGTATATTGTAAAAGCAACTAAGTGCTGATGGAGTAGATGACATTTTGTTTAGCTGTTCCTCTAAAGGGGACAGACAAACACACTCAGATGTGTCTTGAGCTTCTAGATACAACATTATGTATTTGGTGATATATAAGAAAATGTTTCTTAATATTTTGTTGCAATTTGTTCAAAGGGCGTCAAGTTTCCATTTTATATTAAATCTCATATAACACAAATCCCTGGGTTTTTCCAAAGTGCCATCCCTCATTCACCCCTGGAGGACTTTGCTCTTTCTCACTGATCTTGAAGGCTGTCAGGAGTGGATTAGCACGAGGCATGTTCAGTGTGCGATGCCTGCGGACACTTTCTGCTCCAGTGTGACCTGCTTTTGAATAGCACACAGGGCAGTCCACAATAAAGTTGCTTTGTAAGGTTTTCATAGTTTTAATCAAATCACAATAACTTTCTCCACTTCTTAAATGACTAATATTACATCCGCAGGGATAATACCCAGTAAAAACATATTACCCCATAATGTAATAGCCAAAATTTCACAACCCAAATTAAATCCTGATAGTTAAAATCAGGTTCTGTCTTACATTGATTTCCATTAAATACCATATTTCACTCAACAAAATGAAAGTGAGATGTAACCTAGGAATGGTGTTTAAGCAGGAATCTCTCTGTCTCTTTCTCTCTCTCTCTCTCTCTCTCTCTCTCTCTCTCTCTGTCCCTCTCTCTCTCTCATGTGACAGATCCAGGGCTTTAATGTGGCTGGGAAGGATTTCTCTTACGCCAGTGACTGTGCTAGTTTCTTCACTCCTGGTATCTGGATGGGGCTCGTCACATCTCTTCTCATGGTGCTGGTCCTCACTTACGGCCTGCACATGATCATGCAGCTGCGCACCATGGACCGCTTCGACGACCCCAAGGGTCCTGCCATCTCTGTTCCCCAGACGGAGTAAAAGACACAGAGCCAGTGTCCTTTCTCGTCCTCACAGCTCTAGTGTTTACTTTGGTTGTTGATTTGAATTTTGTTATTACATGTCATCGGGGTGCTGTTGGATTTTTTTGTGATAATCATTCCTTTAATAAGCATGTTTATGGATGAATCTCAGGAATACATGTCCAGATCATATTAGAACAAAAAAGGAAATATATATATATTGCATGAAGAAGGATAATTTTTAGGATGGTTAAGATTTTTTTTTGCATTGTGGCATTATTGTTACTCCCTTACATTACTGTAATACAAAGCATTTTAACTCAAGCGTTAGAGGCAGTGCATAAATACTATACTATTTAAATAACATTTCACCTTACAGTGTAAAATTTAACCTTCTTTTTATGCAAAATATAATTTCCTGAGCATGTCTTTGACAAGTTTTGTGAGATTCATTCTTGAGTCTTTTGTGGACTTTCTTTTTTTTTTTTTTTTGCAGCTCCAGAATAACCTTATTGTATTTGCAAACTGAGGCACCATTTAATGTGAACTGTACACTTTACATTATAAATTAATG
Source organism: Tor tambroides (assembly GCA_021397915.2). Lineage (NCBI taxonomy): Eukaryota > Metazoa > Chordata > Actinopteri > Cypriniformes > Cyprinidae > Tor > Tor tambroides. The sequence continues at coordinate 5,018 of JAFVLL020010863.1, forward strand.
ATATATGATAAATATCTATTAACAGACAGCTTAATGTTTTGTGTGCTATAACTGTAAATATGAAAAGATAATTTTTTTTGCTGTGTAAGTTATTAGATTAAATATTAAAATTAAATATTATTTATTAGTGGTGTGCATATATGTTTGCATCCAGTTTCTCTGCTGTTTCCCACATAGTTCTGTGGTCTGGTGTGTGTCCATAGATGTTTCTGTGTATCGTTGTGAGAACTGACATGTTTTTTTGACCACATAATATAGAAATTTTGGCTTTGTTTTAAAGGAAAGTATGTCGTATGCTGTATTTAAATATTAGAGAAAAAAGAGCACCACAAACATTCTCACATAATGTTTTTCTTTGTGTATTATTATTGTAGTGAATCATTTGCACAAATAGCTCTCATAAATAATGTTGATGGCACATGATTTATAAAAGGTGATCTGTTGTCGTGTTTTGGAGATGTATGCTCTTGAATGTGTATATTGTGCCAGTGTTTAATAAACTTAATTGAGACATTACCTTGTGGTAAAAAATGTCATTCAATTTAATTATGTAGTTTTAGCTGAGGGGTCAGAAATATTAATGTGCTACTTTATAATGGCCTGAATTTGCATACATAATAGCCTTCAGTTTTCAAAAAAAAAAAAAAAAAAAAGCTGGTAGTCAAGAAATTCAGTCTGAAGATAGTCTCTTCTCATCCAATTTGATCTGTAAATAGTCCTTCTCCAAATCACAGTTTAGATGAAACTTTTACAGCTTCTTTGACAGCTATAATTAAATTAAATTGTGTTCATGTTGATATCATGTGCACAAATGCATAAAGATTATTTTCATCTGAGAGAACTACGCATGCTTAGGGAAATCTACAGGATGAGCAGTGGCATGGAAAGAAAAACTTTTGGTGGTAACAGGAGAATAAAAGCCTTGGGAGAATGCAACTCCAGCAGAACCAGTTCTCATGGCTAAACAATTTCAACGTAAACACTAATTACATTAAGGCTGATGATACACAGGGCAACTGTTTTTGAGCAATGTTGCTTGGGCACTTTCCCATTGAGAATGGGTAACAAATTTCTATCTGGATATTTTAGATCGGTCGTGGGCCCTGTGTCTCACCTGGATGCCCATTGACGGCAACATTGCTCAAAAAGTTGCCCAGTGTATCATCAGCCTAAAGCTTCTTTCCCCAGGAGAGTTAGGTTTTTGCAACATGCCATGAAACTTGCCCTCACTAAGAATGCTTCTTACATGTGAAATGAAAACTTATTTACAATACAGAAAGACAGTGTGTATTAGACATTTTATTTGCAAGTCACGTTAAAGCTTCTGTGCACAGAAAGGTAATGTTCGAGCTTCTATGAACAGCAATAGTGTGCTAGTGCTTCTAAGCAAATAAAGACAATGAAAGCATAAATATGCTGTAAAAAGTGTCTTGAAGGTTTGTCTGCTAATGCAGTAGACACAGATTATTAGCTGCAGCAACTGTTCAGTCTTAGTGAGGTCCAACATGGTTTATTGGAGAACGTTTTATACATTTTTTCAGAGGGTGCTAATGCCATGGGAGGTCCAGATCTGTGGTCATACAAAGCTGGAGCAAAATGTTGATCACAGCCCTGTACCTCTTTATGAAGCTGGAGGCATTTATCCATCCTCAACAGACTGGCCCACACACTGATTATGTAATATATACAGTACAGGTCAAAAGTTTGGAAACATTACTATTTGTAATGTTTTTGAAAGAAGTCTCTTCTGCTCATCAAGCCTGCATTTATTTGATCAAAAATACAGAAGAAAAACAGTAATCTTGCAAAATGTTATTACAATATAACATAATGGTTTCTGTTTTAATATACTTTAAAATATAATTTATTTCTGTGATTCAAAGCTGAATTTCCATCAGCCATTACTCCAGTCTAAAGTGTCACATGATCCTTCAGAAATCATTCTAATATGCTGATTTATTATTAGAATTATCAATGGTGGAAACAGTTGTGCTGCCAAATTTTTTTTTTTGGAAACTGCGATACTTTTTTCAGGATTCTTTGATGAATAAAATGTTAAAAAGAACAGCATTTATTCAAAATAGAAATCTTTTCTAACAATATAAATCTTTGCTATCACTTCTCATCAATTTAACACATCTTTGCTGAATAAAAGTTTTAATTTCTTTCAATAAAAGAAAGAATAAAAATTTACTGACCCCAACCTTTTGAACAGTAGTGTATATTGGTAGAAAAGATTTCTGTTTTAAATAAATGCCCTTCTTTTTAACTTTTTATTCATCAAAGAATCCTGAAAAAAATATCACAGGTTCCAAAAAAATATTAAGCAGCTCAACAGTTTCCAGCACTGATAATAAATCAGCATATTAGAATGATTTCTGAAGGATCATGTGACACTTTAGACTGGAGTAATGGCTGATGGAAATTCAGCTTTGAATCACAGAAATAAATTATATTTTAAAGTATATTAAAACAGAAACCATTATGTTATATTGTAATAACATTTTGCAAGATTACTGTTTTTCTTCTGTATTTTTGATCAAATAAATGCAGGCTTGATGAGCAGAAGAGACTTCTTTCAAAAACATTACAAATAGTAATGTTTCCAAACTTTTGACCTGTACTGTATATATCACTTTCACCAGGTGTAGACAACCTGGAACTGACTGTGCTGGTGTGTCCATTAGAGAAATCTATATCTGTTTCCAATCTGATACAGAGCTTCAACAGCACCGATCTTGTGAGCGGCTAACTGATAATCTCACTGTAATGCCATGCCTCCCTTCTCTCTCGGTAATTGCGAGGTGAAATATAGCTGCAAGCAGAAATTACACTTTAAGCACTTTAAGGCATTTAAGCACATATGACAAAACACATTACATATTATTTAGCAAATCTGTATCCACCTAAATCAATGACTTAAAAAAACATTCTTAGCAAATCCAAGTAATTTACAGTAGAAATATATATATATATATATTTACATTTATTATAGAGCCAGCTGTGGTTTGATCTTTGCATGCTTGTTTAGAATCACTTGTTGCATGTGCTCACCAGTTTTGAGTTTTTGTTTTTCTAAACAACCCCATTTTAGCTTCCCGAAGGGTAAATTTCAACATTTTTTGATTAATTTTGACCTAGAGATTCCAGACAGTTTTTTCCAGATTGAGCGAAAAACCTAGGATTATTTTGCAAAAGGTTTTTTTCTTTTCTTTCTTTTTTACGTTCTCAATCATTTGACAAATGATTTGATTGACAGCCATGGTTCTAGAGGCAAAGTTGTTCGAAGTGAGGAGGTCTTTCATATAATTCGAATATCGTGTATGAAAAACCGTGCAATATATAATACACGCAACAACGTTACCCAGTGTAATCTGGGTAAGATATTCATCTTAATGGATCCTATCCTGTCGTATTTATAAATGTTCTTATTTATTTGATGTAATTTAAAGTGTACAAAGAGGACAAATCCTTCAATAAATACACCTCAGGATACTGAATATGTAGATAAATTCCAATTAAAATGATACTTATTTGCCAGTTCTTCTGTGGGAACAAAGTTCAGTATCAACAGCTCTAATACATCTTTAAGATGTTCATCAACAAAGGCACTTCTGAGTCTGGGTTTTGTAATGTTACCAGTACATCACAAATAGACTTTCATATGATCACTCATTGTTTGAGCCAATGGTTCAATAAAAAACATAAAGAGTCTAATGGGACAGATCTATCTGCATCCTCACTGTAAAACAACTGAATTGGAAATACTAATATTGATGCTATACTGAAACCAAAACTATCTATAACTTGATAAAGAAATTCCCAGCTGACAGAATTAAAAGTCTTCTCGTGATCTAAGAAGAGAAGGATTGCTTTACTTTTTTTTTTCATATGATCAGTAATGTGCAGGGTTCTCCGAATAATATTGTAGGTTTGCATGTTTTGCAACTCCACTTTTCTTACCTGCTTTATATGATAAATAATAAGTGTAATGAAAACCCATGTTATAAGTTGTCATGTTCATCATTGGATAAGTTAGTTTTTTGCAAAAATGCACAAAAATGCTCTTTCTTTAATTTAATTACCAGCTTACTCCTTTAAATTTAGGCCATTAGCATATCAGAAACCTGAAAAAGACACTTTTTTTTTTTGACAAACTTGCAATAAAGAGGAAACATTTGTGACACATTTGAGCCACGAGGTGGGGCCCTTTGATCGCCAATAAAATAAAGAAATGCTCATTTTAACCCTATACATACCCTATTCAGTCTGTACACTCTCCATGTCAGGAGTGGGATTAATATCTAATTTCCCAAATTCCTCTCTGCAAGCTGATATTGAATAGCTGATAATCAACATTATCTATGCCACAGGGGGTTAGACAAATAAATTGAAGTGACCCATACTGGGAATTTGTGCTCTGCATTTAACCCATCCAAGTTCATACACACCCAGAGCAATGGGCAGCCAATGCTGTGGCACCCAGGGAGCAGCTGGGGCTTCGGGGCCTTGCTCAAGGGTCTCACCTCAGTCGTGGTATTGAAGGTGGAGAGAGCACTGGTTATTCACTCCCCCCACCTACAATTACTGCCGGACCTGAGACTTGAACCCGCAACCTTCAGGTTACAAGTCCGACTCTCTATCCATTAGGCCACGACTGCTCCCAAATCAGCTCTTCTCTACCGGATCTTCTCTGTTTCTCTTCTGAAAACCTCAGTTTCTCCTGGATACCTTCCTGATGCTCCCCCTTCAAAAATGGACTTCAATAGGCTTCTTCTATTTGAGCAATAGCATCTTGGATTTTATGTTTATTTCGGTAGTCATCTCATCCAACTGTTATTTTAGATTCTGCCAAAAACTCGCCTGAAAATCATAAAGTTCTTTGTTCATTTTTGACTTCTAGTCCCATTATGGCTAAAGAGATGGGCCCCAAAAATGAAACCTCTGTCTGTCATCATTTACTCCCCCTCAAGTGTATGAGTTTCTTCCTTCTGTTGAACATAGAAGATATTTTGAAGAATATGGAAACAACTTGAGGGCGAGTAAATGATGACATAACTTTCATTTTTGGGTGAACTATACTTTTAAGTCAGCGTTGCTTGTGAGAGTCTACCTTTTCAGCTTCTGTCTCTTTCATGCCTCTTAACACCTCACCTTCCTGTTTTTCCTTACAGTTTTAACAGGGATTTAAAAAGCAAACACTGAAGCAATATCTCATGCACTGACCAATTCTGCTGAAGGAGAAGGGAGAAGCTGTTGTGAATCCTCTCAGGAATGGCAGGGGTGTCATTAGCTGCTATGTCACCGGGTTGTCACTTATTCGCCCTGCTGCAGGGCCTCTGCTGCCAGAACCCAAGCCCTTGTGTGCCACGATACTATTTGTGTCTTATACTATAGCCATCTGCTTTTCTTTCTCACTTTCCTCGACTAGCTTAGGCTGCAGTGAAAGAAGAGCTCTCTGATAAGATTAGCATGAGGGGGCCTGAATAACGCAAAGTAAATGCTCTCAATAAGGCAGATGTTTTTTTTCTTTTTCTTTTTGCCACTTAATTAGTAAAAAAGTCGCTATAGTCATATAGCAGACACTGTGGTGTGGTGTGTCTCATTGCTCGCTTTTTAGGGGACCGAATCCTGTCAACAAACCAGTCAACCTCATAAATACTGTAACTTACAACTAGAGATGCTAGTATACAGTTGTGCTCATAAATTTACATGCCCCGTGCAGAATATGCAAAATGTTAATAATTTTACCAAAATAAGAGGGATTATGAAAATTGTTATTGTTATTGTTTAACACTGTCCTGAATAAGCTATTTCACATAACAGATGTTTATATATTCTCCATAAGACAAAATAATAACTGAATTTCTAAAAATGACCCTGTTCAAAAGTTTACATACCCTTCAATCTTAAACAAAATAAGAAAAATTTACACATCATCATCCTGTTCAAAAGTTTACACCCTCTGGCTCTTAATGCATAGTGTTGCCTTCTTGAGCATCAGTAAACGTTTTCACCTTTTGTAATAGCTGTGTATGAGTCCCTCAGTTGCCCTCAGTGTGAAAAGATGGATCTCAAAATCATACAGTTATTGTTGGAAAGAGCAGAAGCTGGGGGATTTTTCTGAAGAACAGCAGGCAGTTGAAATGCTCAGGACCAACAAGGCACTCATGAACAACTAACTATCAAAAAATATAAAAATAGCTGTGGATCATCCAGGAAACAATACACAGTATTAAGATTCAAGTGTGTGTAAACTTTTGAACAGGGTCATTTTTTATGAATTCAGTTATTATTTTGTCTTGTGGAGTATATATAAACATCTGTTATGTGAAATAGCTTATTCATTTAACATATTAACATATTTGCATATTCAGCAAGGGTATGTAATCTTATGAGCACAAGTGTAACTCATTCTCAATGTTTCAATGCATGGCTCAATGAATGAAACAAAGCAAAATTCTCAAATGCTTTATTCTATTTTCGCAGACAAGTAGACGGTAACATTTTGTTGAATTTGACAGATAGGCTGGAAAACAATAAGCACAGGCTCTCAAATGTAAACTCAGACTTTACCAAAATCCACATCTGTCAATCTATTTTAGCAATGTCTTTTGAATAGTTATTTCTTTCCAGGTATAAAACGGTCTGCGGTAGAATGAAATTAACATTTAGATGGCAAGTCTGGCCAGTGTGGTGTGATTTTGTTACATTATGGAACCATGACTAATTTCCTAAATATTTTTAATAAATATAGACAAATTAAACACAAGCAAAGTCTTAAATCTGCACAAATTGGCCTTGACTTCAGTGTTTACACATGTGTAAAATAATTGAATCTTCTGAAAACATTGTGCTGAAAATTATAAGCACAACAATGAGATACATCATAGACTCTCTGTTGATATTTCTCATCAAGCTTGAATATTTACTCTGCTTTTGTGTACAGACAATCCAGGGAGAAACACCAGGAAGACATTTCTTCATTATTTACTCCACCCCTTTCATGAAGTCCAAGAACTCTGCAATAGAAGGATAGTGGAAATGATGGAAAAGGGACAAATTTGCATCACACTGGTTCACTGTTTTTTTCTTTTAATACCAGTTAACTTGGATGTAATACGACGCATGCTTACCATCATAATCAATTTTCCCATCATTGTTTTTGTCTCCATCCCTCATTAGCTCCTCGATGTCATCTTCAGTGATGGTTTCACCTGTAGCCTCCAGCATCAGCTTCAGTTCCTCAAGATCAATGTAACCATCTGCATTCCTGTCCAAAACCAATCAAAACCCATCAGAAACCCCTAAACCCACTGCAGGTCAGTTCTCTTAGTTCAGTTTAAGAACAAAACATACTTATCAAACATGCGGAAGAGTTCTGCCAGTTCTTCCTCTGACTTTCCTTTGCTGTCATCTTTCATGCATCTCACCATCATGACCAAAAACTCCTCGAAATCCACCGTACCACTGCCTGCACAAGTACACCAACAACCATTATAGCACAAGCTTATTTTTACATTTGAATGACAGTACCTGCGCTGACATTTCATGTTAAGAAATTTTAATTCTACATTTTAAGTCTTTTGTTTTTCCCTCTAGAATGTTCCTTTTGTTTTTCAATTATTATTCAGTTAAATATGAAGATTAGTATCAATGGTAAACACATTGATAAACAAAAAATTAAACCTACTACTTGGTAGTTTTAGGGACAGGGTTTAAATTAAGTCAGTTGTTGCAGTCAACAACAACAAAAACAAACAAACAAACAAACAAAAATTACTAAACAAGAGAAAGCTTTTTTAAAGCAAGCAAAGTAAACTGCACCCATCAGGTGTCGAATAATAAAAAAAAGTAATGCACAGGAATCGCTTTGTAATGAATTCTTGCATAAATTATTGCAATCAGCTGATGTTTTGCAACATTTTTATAATTATTATTCATTATATTATACATAAAGTAGCTGTTTTAGAGAGAGAGAGAGAGAGAGAGAGAAAGAGAGAGAGAGAGTGTGTCATGGTCAGAATTATATTGGCACCTTAAAAAAATATGCTCTAAGAGGACTGTGAAAATAAATTTGTATTGTTTATCATTCTGATCTTTCATTAAAAAAAGTAAATAAAAATCACAAAATCACAAAAATCTAACATTTCAACAAAATCACATTATAAAAATATTTTTCTCTAAAACACATTGGACACAATTATTTGTAGTCTTTGAAATTATTATTAGTAAAATCTCTGAAGATCTATATTCCCATTCATATTTACATTTTTTTTTTTAGCACACCAGGGTGACCAGGAACATGAAATTATCCAGCCAAGACTTCCTGTTTCATAGGAATATAAATATGAGGAACACAAAGGCCAAATTATCTTTATCATCCATCACAATAAAACCCCCCCAAAGAATATAGTTCTGTTGTGCAGCAACAGATTGTTGAGATTTACAATATATGAAGTCAAAAAGTAGCACAAAATAGTAAAAAAAAAAAACAAAGACAAAAAGAGCTAAATCATTGAATATTTCCATTTCCACCATTAGGACAATAATTAAGGAGTTCCAATCAACAGGAAATGTTACAAACCTATATGTTAAAAATCTATATTGTCTTAATGCAGCGTTAGGAGCATAATTTGAATGGCCAATGGCTTTCCAAGGATCACAGCTGGATAATTGCAGAAAATAGTTAAGTCTTGGGGTCAGAACGTCTTATAATGGACCATGGTTGGATCTTCCAACAGAACAATGATCCAAAAGGACCATCAAAATAAAAAATAAAAATAAAAATGAAGGTTCTAGTTCTGCCATGGCCGTCCCAGTTCCCTGACCTGAACCCTAAAGAAAAATGAAGAGGAGAGAAACATGGAGCTGGGAATCTGAAGGGTCTGAAGTGAATCTGGATGAAGGAATGGTCTCTGATCTCTTGTCAGGTGTTCACCAAACTCATCAGGCATTACTGGACAGACTCATAGCTGTTAAACTGGCAAATATATTGAATAAAAGGGTGCCATTAATTATGGCCAATGTGTATTAGAGAGAGAGAGAAAAAAAAACTTTCATAATGAGATTTCCATTCCTTTCCATTTTACTTGGTTGAAAGGTTGTAAGATTTAATAAAAGATCAAAATGATTAACAGTGCAGATTTATTTTCTCAGGTTTCTTTGTTCATATCTACCAAGGGTATCAATAATTGTGATATATAAAGACTGTGAACACAATGTTAATCTTAAGTTAAACCTGCCTCCTGGTAGGTTTAATTTAAGCCTCCATTTAGTCCTGAAGTAGCTCTAGTCTTCCCATAGGAAATCAGCCTATTAAATTCTGGACTAGGCTAAGTCTGACACTATTTAGAACCATAACAGAGAAAGCAGATTTCTGTTAATCTGGTTTAAAGGGCCATTTTAGTCTAGGGCTAGGCTTTATCTCTGTCCGAGAAAACACCCCATATAGATTATTTTTATACTAAGTTTGGAGCAACATGAGGGTGAGTAAATGAAGTTAGCGTTCTGGAATGTTACTAATTATGGATTGCTCTGGATTTACCGTCCTCATCCACCTCATCAATCATCTCCTGGAGCTCCTCTGGCGTGGGGTTTTGGCCCAGCATCCTCATCACCTTCCCGAGCTCCTTAGTGCTGATGCATCCATCCTCAGCATCCTGAATGAAAATATCAAACGCTGCGCGGAACTCTACAAAACACCAACACAGAACTTTAGTTTACAGTACAGTTTCTCTCACATGAACCACTTCATATTATGTCACCCTGGAGCACAAAAGCAGTCATAAGTAGCACAGGTGTATTTGTAGCAATAGCCAACAATACATTGTATGGATCAAAATTATCAATTTTTTTTTATGACAAAAATCATTAGGATATTAAGTAAAGATCATATTCCACGAAGATATTTTGTAAATTTCCTCCCATAAATATATCAAAACTTCATTTTTGATTAGTAATATGCATTGCAAAGAACTTCATTTGGACAACTTTAAAGGCGATTTTCTCAATATTTTGATATTTATGTTTTGCACCCTCAGATTCCAGATTTTCAGATAGTTGTATCTCAGCCAAATATTGTCCTATCCTAACAAACCATACATAAATGGAAAGCTATAATAAATAAATAAATAAATAATTTTAATTTTTAAAAAATTACACTTATGACTGGTTTTGTGGTCCAGGGTCACATATTGATAGTGAGTCAGTTTAGTAAATTATTATTGCACATAGACTATGAATAATGTTGTTTTATTAGTTGGGCACAGGTGTAAAATTCAGGCAGTTTTTTTATTGGTAGTCCTGCAATGTTACAAGTGCTTCAAATTCATAAACATACAGTGCTGTGAAAAAGCTATTCTATCATTCCATTGTATGTAAAATTAACTACAAATGGAGAGGGCTTTGAACAGCTGACAGAACACTCTGTTCAGGCTGGGCCATCCCACCAAATTCACACTACAGAAAGTCCAGAAGAAGCCCAGGGTGTTATGATAGGATCTGCAGGCAGCTCTTCACAACAAATGTAAATGAGTTAACCATTAGAAAGAGGCTGCACAAAAAGAAGATACTGTCCAACACCAAAATTAACTTCTAAATACAATGTGCACAGATGAGTCAATGTAGTTTAAATATCACATTTGGCAAAAACCACTCTGCATTTGAGAAAAAGAACCTCATACCGGCTGTGAAGCATTGCCAGATTATTATACTTATTTCTAGGTATTTTGCTACCTTTGAGACTGGCAAATATCATAATGTAAACTATGAATCCTACATTATATCAAAGAGTGCTTGAGAACGACATGAGGCCATCTGTTAAAAAGTTAAAGCTGAAGTGTAAGTGGACCTTTCAACACAATGACCCAAATCATGCAAGAACAGGAATGGCCAACGTAAAGTCCAGCTCTCAAATTCAGTTGAAATAGTGTGTGGGGACTTAAAGCGGGCCATTCCTCATTTTCATTGTCATTTTACATTGTTGTCATTTACTTTTTTAAATTTTAGCAAAAATCTAGAGGCATTGTAGAATATATAATATAATGTTCATGGCCATTCTGAGACCAAATGCTGTTTGCTGCATAGTATTATACCATACCATTCTTCTGCTCATCGGTGAGCTGCTCTACCTGTTGAAGACATTCATGGGTCAATAGTCATACTGTATACACAAATAATATACTCTACACACATTAACACAAACATGCATTCACACACATATATTACAGTCATTTTGGTCAGTGGAAGGATTCACATTTATTTTAAATGGGGTTTGCCATTGTTGTGACCATGTTACTTAACCCAAATAATGACATGTTTTGTGTGATATTTTTGCAGCAACAAACATAAACTAAAATATTAAATATATTTATTAAATCAAAGGATCTAATAAAATAAAAATTTTATAGAGTAACATTTAATCATTTAGCAGACGCTTTTATCCAAAGCGACTTACAAATGAGGACAATGGAAGCAATCAAAATCAACAAAAGAGCAATGATATGCAAGTGCTATAACAAGTCTCAGTTAGCTTAACGCAGTACATGTAACAAGTTTTTTAAACTTCTATAATAAATAAAAAGGAAACAGATAGAATAGAAAAAGAATAAGAAAAACAAATAAATTAAAAAAATAAAAAATAAAAAGAATAGAGGAAGCTAGTGTTAGAGGCCTTTTTTTGCTTTTTGTTAATTGTATAATGAATAAAATGAAAACAAATAGATAGAACACAAAAAGAATAGAGAAGCTAGTGTTGTTGTTGTTGTTTTAAACAAGCAGTTAGTATATGAAAAGAATGCAAGTCTAAAAGGGTTTTAGACAATTTTTTTTTTCAAGTTTTTTTTTTTTTTTTTTTTTAAGAATAGAATTAGAATAGAGAGTGCTAGAGTTAGAGGGTCAAATAAAGATGGAAGAGATGTGTTTTTAGCCATTTCTTGAAGATGGCTAAGGACTCAGCTGCTGGGATTGAGTTGGGCAGGTTATTCCACCAGATGGGAACATTTAATGTAAAAGTCAGTGAAAGTGATTTTGTGCCTCTTTGGGATGAACAATAATGCGCCGTTCACTTGCAGAACGCAAACTTCTAGAGACTTATGTGCATAAGTCTGAAGTAATGAATTTAGGTAAAAGGGTGCAGAGCCAGAGGCGGTTCTGTAGGAAAACATAAATGCCTTGAATTTTATGCATGTTCCCAAAGAAAGAGCCTGATCTTCTTGATGTTGAATAACGCAAATCTGCAGGACCGGGCAGTTTTAGCAATGTGGTCTGAGAAAGTCAGCTGATCATCAATCATAACTCCAAGGTTTCTGGCTGTTTTTGAAGGAGTTATGGTTGATGTGCCTAACTGGATGGTGAAATTGTGATGAAACAATGGGTTTGATGGAACTACAAGCAGTTCTGTCTTGGCAAGGTTGAGTTGAAGGTGATGGTCCTTTGTCCAGCAAGAAATGTCTGTTAGACAAGCTGAGATGCGAGCAGCTATCGTTGGATCATCAGGATGGAATGAGAGGTAGAGCTGAGTATCAACTGAGTAAGTGTATTTACTTGTCTCATTAGTGTTTAGCGCAGTTGTTAGGAAAGGCTTGTTTTGTTTACTGTGTGGAGACGTGCTGAAATCGCGTTTGGTCTCGTATTGCATCGCGTCCCTTGTCAGTGTCGGATGCTTGCTTAGCAATTTGTTGCGATTAACGGGAAAGTGTGTGCAGCTGAATTGGAGTAGTGTTTTGTTAGATGGGTATGAAAAAGCTTAGTTTACCACGGCAGCGGTCGTGTGAAGACCGAAGAGTAAAGACCATCGACTCTACCGTGTGACTCCACTGGGCAGGGACACCGACAAAGGATATAAGTATCACTTTTTATTTTTCCTCTTTCCTACTACTTGTTTCACTTCTGTTTCAGTTTTTATAACCATTTCTTACTATGTGTTAGTAAGTTGTTGTTGCTGTTTTTAAAACAAGTATGTTTGGCTCAGTGTTGATGTCTGTATTGGTTGTTTATTAAGTTATAGTTTTATTTAATTTTAGTTATTTTAGTACTTCATACTACATGGAAATGAAATAATATATATATTGCATTTATTTTTATATGTATGTATATGTATATGTGTGTGGCTGTACATACACGTCGTTGTTTTTTGGTGTTTGGCTTAGTGTTATGTTAGAAGCATTATTATACTCATACCTTTTGTTGTTTTAATATTTTAAATTGTTTTCAGCTTTACTTTTTTTGGTTTCATTTAAATGTTTAGTTTTTGAAATGTATGCATTTTTCATTTTTATTTAATTTATTTTCTTAAATGTGTGTGTTTATATAGTATTTACAGAGTTTTGACTTTTAGTTTGTTACTTTTTCTTATTTGTAAGTCGCTTTGGATAAAAGCGTCTGCTAAATGACTAAAAGTAAAAGTAAAAGTAAAGTATCATCAGCATAGCAGTGATATGAAAAGCCATGTTTCTGAATGACAGAACCTAGTGATGCCGTGTAGACAGAGAAGAGAAGTGGTCCAAGAACTGAGCCCTGAGGCACCCCAGTAGTTAGATGCTGTGACTTGGACACCTCACCCCTCCAAGATACCTTGAAGGACCTATCTGAGAGGTAAGACTCAAACCACTGGAGTGTGGTTCCTGAGATGCCCTTTGCCAATAGTGTTGACAGGAGGATCTGGTGGTTGACCGTATCAAAAGCAGCGGAGAGATCCAGGAATTTTGGAATCCGCTCTTGCCATTCTTAGGGCTTCAACAACTGAGAGCAAGGCAGTCTCGGTTGAATTACCACTTCTGAAACCAGACTGGTTGCTGTCCAGGAGGTTGTTTTTTGTGAGAAAGGCAGAGACTTGGTTGAACACAGCTCGTTCAAGTGCTTTTGCAATGAAGGGAAACTGGTCTGTAGTTCTCTAAAAGAGATGGGTTTAGGGTGGGTTTCTTAAGTAGTGGGGTTATATGAGCCTGTCTAAATGCTGAGGGAAAAACACCAGTGTGAAGGGATGTGTTAATGATGTGAGTGAGTGCAGGTACAACTGCAGGAGAAATGGCTTGAAGGAGATGAGATGGAATAGGATCAAGCGGACAAGTAGTAGGATGATTAGAAAGGATGAGTTTGGAGACTTCTGCCTCAGAGAGTGAAGAGAAGGATGTGAACGAGTGTATGTTTGCTGGTAAGATGTGCTTGACAGATTGTGGTGTGGAAAATTGGTTTTAATTTTATTAATGAAGAACGTGGCAAAGTCGTCAGCTGTTAGAGTTGATGAAGGAGGGGAGGAAGATGACAAAGGAGGGAGGAAAATGTTTTAAAGAGCATGCAAATTGTTAATTTTGTTATGATAGTATGCCCTAGTGACAGGGTTGCCTCACACAATTGGGCACGGTTGCTCAGTCTGGAGATTTACTTCCAACTCTTCTCTATTATAATGTGTAATTCTTTAACAAATTTCACAACCTTCATTATCTCTGTACATTTGTGTAGTTCTTTATTGCATGGGCAGCATCATCAGTCAATCACAAATAAGTGGAGGCATTACAAAATATATATAAAATCCCAAAAGTTAAATCTGTATATGTGCATGTGTTAATAATATCTATATGATGATTTTTTAAAATATGGTATTATATGTAGCAACCATATATGTCAACAATACAGTATATATATATATATATATATATATATATATATATATATATATATAATATTTATTTATATATGCAGCTTGATTAAAAAAGATACACAAAAATGAATATACAAAAAAAATCTGTGTTTATATATAGTAATATGTATGTAGCCTATATATAAATAAAATTGTTCCAATTTCTAATTTCATATGTTTTTATATATTCATATATAAACATAGACTTCATATGTGTTTCATATGTTTTACTTCATATGACAATATATTTCAAATATGGATGTTTAATATATGTACATGTTAAAGTCAATATCCAGTTAAAATCAATATCATTTGCATATGGGATATTTAAACGTTGTGTCCTCATTAGCAACATGTTTGCTTGAGTCCAAACCAATATTTTATCCAAAAACACAGACTGAGGTTAGATCTGAGTAATGCGGAGTACACACAGCAGATAAAGGTACTCTGGAGTTAAAAATAACAGACCGCAGATAAAGGACATGATATGAGGTGGCATAACAATGGATGGGTAATCCGGCAAAGCTAACTCATGAGACAGCTGCTTAAGTAGCAGCTGTTAAGTAAGTTACTGTCTATAGTCCCATGTTGGATCCAACACAAACCAACAGACTAGTGTGACACATAAACATGTGTCAGGATGTTCCTCCCAGACTCACAGTCTCATGTACATCTCAGAGAGATCAGTGGAGACACACACACACACACACACACACACACACACACACACACACACACACACACACACACACACACACACACACACACACACACACAGACACACTCAATTAATGCTGGAATCTGACTTTGAGTGTTTTATCTTAAGCGCCTCCTTTTCCAGCATGCAGACATACATGCATGGCTGAGCAAAGCATGCCAAAATTAGCCATGGGAGGTAGGCGGTGCTCCATGTGTAGTCATGAATGATAGCGTCTCTGCTCTCTCAAGTAGCTCCTATCTAACTCTGGTAATACTCAAGAGTCAAGGTATTTTCAGTTGTCTTTTTTTTAACTCTTGCGGCATAAAGTTGGCCAGATGAGTGATGTACTATCCTGTATGACTAACATATACACTTCATTGTTGTCGCAATACAGAAAATAATGTTGTATTATAGTTTGACCATTCATATGTAGTTGTATAAATCGTTAAAATATAATCTTAGCCTCAGATATTGTTGTCACTCTTTCTATTAAGCAATGTAATTTGTGAAGCCTTATAATGCAGCTTATAATAAGTATGTTTTCATAATAGTTTTTTATAATTTTTTATAATTTTATAATCATTTCTTTTTTTCACAGCTGTAATAAATGTAACTGTTCATGGATATTCATGGATACCTTTAAATGGTAGAGTCAATTACAACACATGATCAGCACTAAATGTCAAATACTAATACGTTATAAGGTACGTTAGGGGAAGATGCCCCCCTTAAGAACAATGTGCCTTTATTTTTCCATTGTAACATATTTAGAAATTTGGCATGTACAGAATAAATATCCAATGTGTTATTAAGAGAAATAAACATTTGCTAATTTAGTTATTTTTTTATATATTAAGTGTTGTTAATGTAAAATACTAAATGAACTACTCTATTTAAGAGTTTTTAGAATTTAGTTGAATAACTGCTAACAAAGTAGAATTCCAGTAAAAGAAATGGGATTATATAAGGTAAATTTATTATATTCATTCAATTAGTTTATAGGTTTTAATGAATGAATCGACGTAAATATACATTACAATTATTGAATAATAACCCCACGAATTACAATGAAAATAAAATTAAAAATAATAACACTATCAACATTCCACTCTGAGCCTTCTATGCCAGTTCTGGGAGGGCGTCTCACCCCAAGGGTCTAATTTTACCTTTTTACTTCAAATTAAAGACAATGACAATGTCAAGGAAAAAACACACAAACAAACAAACAAAAAAAATAAAAATAAATAAAATAAATAAATAAAAAACAAAAACAGAAATAACACCCCATTTTTCAAAAGTGCAACCTTGAATAAGTAAGTATTATGATGTTATAATACTGTAGTTACAACCATTTATGAAAACTTTATTGTTGGCACATTTTGTTTTAAAGTCAAGAAAGCGCTATGTGGAAAATTTGCCGGAAAAAACAAATGCATGGACTCACCGCTGCTTTATAGATATCATTCATTGTATGTCACCTGTGAGGAGATCAGACGAAGTGCTGGCACTGGTGAAGAGCAGAAAACACAGTGCTAAATGAACTTTATGGTGTAGGACAGCCTGTTCCTCCTGCCCCTTTGAGTGTGGGACGTCCATCACAGTCACTCCAGCCTGATAAAACAACTATGCGGTCATGATGGGGGTTCACTCAAAAATGTGAGGGCAAACTATTTGTGTCTGAGCAAAGAAATTCACTTACATACATTGTAATATACCAGTAAAATAAAATAAAATAAAATAAAATAATAAAATAAAATAAAATAAAATAAAACTGAGTCTCTGTCTCATTTGCAGGCATTTCTCTACAATGTATTCAGGAGTGTCACAGAGACAAAAGCATCAATGTACTATACTAAATAACTAAATTTTCCTACACCTAATATTATTTCCTTCACAAAAGTTATGCAAACAAATGCAAAGGGTTCTCTGGGAACTCTGAAGTTTTCAGAGAGAACACAAAAGGACTGACATAATCAGACGTAATGTCAACAAATTTATGCCTAAAATGAATCAGTGGGCAGAGACTTTCAAATGAAGAGGAAAGGCTACAAATATGTAAAAGAAGTACAGTTTATAGCTTATAGTTTATATGGTACAAATTACAAAATCATGACTTCAGATAAGCAGTTGTCATTTTTTCCTCCTCTGTGACCCTAGGGGGACTATATTTTTACAGAGTAGAACCAGGAAAAATACAGCATTAATAAGGAACAATAAACAACTAGAGATAGAACAGCACCAGCACCAGGTCTTAATGGAAAAAAGAACATGAACTACCCAAACCTAACTCCCTGCTCAACACAGTACTTGCAAATTATTCATAATCCTTGTATCAATCAAGCCCTGTTATTTTCATTTTTAGTTAGTTTTTTTTTTTGTGAGATTTAATTAAGACTTCTGTGTGCTTTTTCACTGATATAGGGACATTCACAGTCATTATGCTGTTCTGCTCTGTTCTCTCTGTCTGAGAGTCGAATATTGTCTCATTGGCATTCAAGTTGGAATAATCATTTTCATTAGCTCATTATTGACCATAATTATAGTCAGATTCCAAGGACATAATAACCCAAGACAGTACAGGCTGTTTTTAGTCTTTGCGCTGGTCAGAAATATTCTGAAGTTTATGAGAAAACAAAAAGAAGTACCACCTACTTTTACGTTACTTGACTTACTGGGGGTGGTAGATGAGAAAACCGCAAAAACAAATCAATCAGTTCTGCTAATTATATAAATCAAATCCCAAATTATAGATGCATTGAGAGTCAGTCGGTGGGGGAATGGGGATTAAAAAAATGTATTTCTGCAAATCGAAGTAAATGGCTGAATTTATATGTATGCTACTTGTGCAGGGGATGGCATTTGCCCCTTCTGAGACACTGCATTAACGGAAGGAGAGTGACTGTAACTGATAAATAATTCTTCTACATGTTGTCACATAATGCGCTACTTAGAAAACATGAACAGTAAATAATTAGAAATGCTGGTTAAATCGGGTAATAACTGATTATAATTTCTTGACTTGATGGTTTTTGAGCTCTTAAAAACAAGTCAAGTCAACTCTATTTATATAACGCTCTATACAATACAGATTGTGTCAAAGCAGCTTTACAGTGTCAAACAGGAAAATCGTTTGTCAATAATGCAAGAGAACAATAACAAAGTCATTTTTCAGTTAAAGTCAATTCATTGATGATTCAGTGATGTCATCATAAAGTTCAGCTCTCCTCCAATAGTGTCTGTGCGTCAAACGTCTCCAACTGAGCCAGCCAAAATAATATTATTAACCATAATATTTCAATCTGATTTGTGTGCTGCACATTCTAACAAACGTGCCTCACATATAACATATACACTTAAATAATATAATCGTTATAGCAAGTGTTGACTCCTTTGGATTGCACCCTTGGTTGTGGGTTCATCCACAACCAGGTTATTTGGACCGAATTGCTCATCTGGTTTCAGGGTCAATTTTAAAATCATGCCTCAAGGCCACATTGTGGAGCACACCCCTGTTGAAAAATCCAGCATATGCTGGTTAGGTATGTTTTGAAGCATAGCTGCTGGTTTGAGCTGGTTTAAGCTGGTCATGTGCTGGTCCTGTGCAGGAGCTAGTTGCTCAGAAGCTAGTTGACCAGCTAAGAACCTAGCTTAAACCAGCTAAGAACCATCTTAAAGCAGCTCATGACCAGCTAAGAACCATCTTAAACCAGCTCATGACCAGCTAAGAACCAGTTAAACCAGCACATGACCAGCTAAGAACCAGCTTAAACCAGCACATGACCAGCTAAGAACCAGCTTAAACCAGCTCATGACCAGCTAAGAACCATCTTAAACCAGCTCATGACCAGCTAAGAACCAGCTTAAACCAGCTCAAACCAGCAGCCATGCTTCAAAACATACCTAACCAGCATATGCTGTTTTTTTTCAACAGGGACATTAGGCAAGCATAATTTGGCTTATTTTTAATTATAATAAAGCTATTAAGTTGAGGCATAACCACTGAGATTGTAATAATCCAGTTGTGTGCTCCACAGTGGACCTTGCATGAGCATAGACTGCATTATAATGCATTTCTGCTGTAGAGCACAGCCTTACATTTTACAATAATTTGCACAACTGATCACTCACAAAAAAAATAAAAAAAACACTTTTTCTCACCTTTAACGTATATAATCAAATCAACGGAAATTAGAATCAAAACTGATTGTGCATGCCTTTTATAAAAGCGACCCAGGAAGTCTAAACTGATCATCAATTTACATTTAAAACAACACACAAATAAAAGCACATTGCTGTACAAATGATACTAACTTTCTGTGCACTCTGAAGGGGGCAGTAGATTCAAAAATTTCCTCTGGCATGTAGAAGGCATGCAGCAGAACCATAATATGAAGACAGGAAGTGTGCTTTTATTAGAGCACTGCACACTTCCCTTTACAGCGATGGCTAACAGAAACATCAGCCTTACTTCCTAGACTGTAATCACCCCACATCTCATGAAACGCCATTCAGAGCACATCATTTTGGAGAGGTTGCCATAGAAACCATATAGTAGCAGAGCACAGATGAACACAGCAATTTCCTCTCACACTGTGTCCTCAAATGAAAGGAAAAAAGAAGACAATAAGACAGCAGAACATGGAAAAAAATGCATGCACACATACATTCCAGCCTATTTTAGGATTAACATTTTCTGTTTTTGAAATAATAATACAATTTGCTATTTTTTATGGCCCATGCTTTAGCATCAAAACATTATGTATCAGCATTTTTCATGTCCTCACACATACTCCAACATCAAAGAATCAACATTTGACACAGCAGACTGTTGATGAAGATCACTCCTACTAGTTCTGTTCAGTGTGCTAAATTCTGAAAAAGGTGGAAGCAATAAAAACTGATAAACACTTTCTTAATAAATGTATCTGGGCCATTCTACAGAATTGGTGTAAACTGCTGTCCCACAATCAAAAAAAAAAAAAAAAAAAAATTTAAAAAGCATTTAATAGATGTTTATCCTTTTATCATCTATTGAAACCCACAATAAAATTAACATATCAGTAAGTTTTTAATTTAAAATCATCATTTATGGGGTATTTTCAACTGGGAGGTGGTTGTCCCAAACCCTAACCCCTAAATTTCAACTTATAAAATAATTTTTGCATTTTATTCCATTGTTATTTTTAAAAAATATCTTTACTATAATATATATATATATATATATATTCTTTGTAAGTTATGAAACTTTATGTAAAAAAATTGTGTCCCGCATTTTCATGTCACTACCGAAACAGTGTATGTTTTAGTCAACCTAGGCTCATTGGAAATACGTGCCTCTTCATACATTTCTGCAAAACTGAAAAAACGTACCTATACATACAAATCACTGCAGTTTCCAGTTGAAATGAACACTAGAGGCAGTAAAACTCCGACAACTTTTATTCCTTTTCACACAAAAGTATGATTTACAGGTATATTTTTGATTAATAAAGACTAATTTTCACACAATTAGTTGCAGAATGTTATGTTATGACTTCAAAACAATTTTAACATCCTGCACGATTTGAAAACTGATACTTTTGAATGTTGTCGTCACATATACAGCTTCATATGCATGAGTTTTCTAATCCAGTGGATTTACTCGGTAGCTCATGCGAGACAGCGTTGCACTTAGATGATGAAGAGCTCCGGTACGAATCCCCGTGAAACTACGGTTCGACTAAACAGCTCAAATCTGCGTAAGGAAGTTAAAATAGCATGGCTGCATCAGCGAATACGTTTTTATATTACTTTTGCATTTGTTAACACTATCGGGTAGGTTTAGCTTTGGGTTTGGTGTAGGGGATATTTCCAACATGATGGAGCATTAATCTTTAGCGACACTCACCGGATATTTGAATTATGAATGGCCGCAAAACGTACCTCAAGCAGCATAATAAAAACGCTGCAATACGTGCCTGTACCAACGTAATAAAAGCGTGCCACGGTCACGTATTAAACGTGTGTTTTAGCGCCACTCTCTGGACATTTCACTTTGAAACTGCCGCAAAACGTGCAGTAAGGTACATAATTGCGGGGTTGCAGAAATGTATGTAGAGGCACGTATTTACTGTTGGTTTTAGTCCATTGGCTGAATCTGATTTTAACCACACTCCTATATTTATGATCAGGGGCACGTTCAGGCTCACACCGGTTCCCAACGTTTTGCTACGGTTTCCGGGTTGACCGACATGTTTCCTGGAAACGGTGTGCAACGGGGTTTGAGATACGTTTTCTCTTGTTTGGTGGGTGTGTCAAAAATGTCAGCCCAATCAGCAGCAACGTGTATATAAACCACGCGGTATTAAAGAGATAGATCGCACTATGGGTCCAAGTGAAGTCATTTAATATGTGTCCGCTGCAGCTCGGTATACGCAACAATTGAAGATATTAGAAGACATGTTTGTCGTAAGAGTTTTATATAACATAGCATATCAACATGATGAATTTGTAAGTAAATGTAATTAACATCAAAATAAATTTACAAGAGCAAGTATATTGTTTGCACATGTTTATTTACATTAAAGGCAAAATAACTGAAATAATAAGAGCACAAGTATAGATCTGGAACTTTTTCAGTCTGTCTAAATATCATGTAGTAATTGCAATGTCTTCTGGTCCATATCTTTTCCTTAGGAAGGTGTGCTACTGATTAATGTAACATAAAAATACTATACATATTTATATATTTTGCTATTGTATTGTGGAGTGACACTTTCATAAACTTTTCTATTCTCCTCTGATTATATAATGGTAGGTATTACAATATCATAGCACAACAACAGTGATCAGCAATAATGATAAGCCTAATACTCACAATAAATATAATAAGGTCATATAGATCATAACACAGTCTCGGAGGTAAGAAGTGGATTATCCTTCACCTGAGATTTCTTTTCATCCTGAAATGCGAGGCAAATGTTGGATCACAATAATTATGAACCACAGTTTCCACAAATCTCGTCACTCAACTGGGATGTCCTCTTTTATTCTGGACAGCAAGGGCCATATTTTGCAGTATTAAACACGTATTTACACCAATTTCATCAGGCTCCGAAAATTCTTCAAAAAGAGCACAAAGAATGATCTTCTCAGCTGCCATAGTTGCAACCCTTGCGTCATCAGAACAGAGCGTTCAACGCATCACCGTTTCCGTTTAATAAACGTTTTGCACCGTTTTTTCGGGGCTGAACGCAGCCCAGGAAATTATCCTCTCATAGCTACATGGTGTGAGTAGATAGGTCCCATCATTTTGAGGTAAATGTGTTCACAAGTCTGAAAAATCTGTGCGTAACTTTAAAGAATGTCACTATCGAACACCTTTTTTTCTGCAATTAAGAACACTTTTTTGGGAGTTGTTCCATAACATTTAGTTTTTATATGTGTACAACTGTTCAGAGCTGTGCTAGGTTCAAAAGTATCTAAAATTGTCACTACTGAAACAGTCACAACCGAAACATTTTGTTTGGGATGTTTTGTCAAAAATAATGTATGCTGAATTATCAACTAAGATGTGATGATAGTGTTTGGTTCAATGTATATTCCAAGCGGCAACTCTCTCGTGAAACTAACACGGAAGTGACTTAAACTGTAATTCGTCAACTGGCCGCTAGAGGCTGGCTGCAAAAGGGAGTCAATCACATAGACTCCCCATGTTAAAATACCCAACTTTACAGTAGAAAAAAACATGTTTACAGCCTGGTTCAAAAAATTATTTTGGTCTATATAGCTAATTTTGCCCTTCATGACAACTGTGAGGGGGGTGAATTTTTTATAACTCATCCGTTTAAATTATATTAAGCCTTAAAGTTCTGCATAATTAAGGGCGTGGCCACTTGAGTGACAGGTGGATTGCCGCTGCTGTCAACACCGTCATCCGGGAGTGATGTGCTACCAAGATGGCGAAGGCATTGTGCCAAATTCTGACCCCCGCCAGATTACTACCCCCCTAGTATTTTAGGGTTAGGTGTGGGGGAGGGGTTAGGATTAGGGGTAGGGTTAGGATTAGGCAATCAGGTAGCGATTTCAACGAGAGGGGGTAATAATTTGGCAGGGGTCGAAAATGGGCACAACACCAGCTCTGCGCATTTTGAGCTTCAAAAATGCTCTTCAGAAACCTACGGGTGACGTCACAGACACTACGTCCGTTTTTTTTACAGTCTATGGTATATTCGAACTAATGAATCTTTAAGTTTGAAATCAGTGAGGTTGTTTAACAACGTACAGTGAAAAAAAATTATTCATTGAATTTACTTTTTTTTTTTTAGGTAAGTGGCTGCAATCAATTTATTTTAGCTACATTTAAATAAACAAATTTAGTTGACTAACTTTCAACATTTTTTTTTTTTAAAAAAAGGAAGCTAAAATAAATTGTTTGCAACCACTTACCTTAAAAAATGTAGTATAATTTTTTTTCAGTGTACTGATCATTCAGCTGATTTTCAAAAGACTTTTAGCAGACAAAAACATTTCAGAATACATAAAAACTTTTGAAAGCTGTGAATTTTGAAAATCACATGGGACCTAGGGACTTT
This sequence comes from Tor tambroides, assembly GCA_021397915.2. NCBI lineage: Eukaryota > Metazoa > Chordata > Actinopteri > Cypriniformes > Cyprinidae > Tor > Tor tambroides. The sequence continues at coordinate 28,932 of JAFVLL020010863.1, forward strand.
ATACAGCAAATGCCCTAGTAAATATGGTAATTCTATCTCATAGCTTCATTTTTATCTATTTAAAATGCAATATGGCGTCTTTCCTGAGTAAAAGTCTAGTACTGTGTAAATGCCAGACATCTGAACATTACATATGGGAAATAAGCAACAATTGCCCTAGTTCTAGCTAAGGCAACATAATTGCTAAACATTTCCTCACCGCTTATTATTGTTAAATCCACTTAAATATGTAAAAAAAAACAAAAAAACAAAAAAAAACTTTACTTAAACCATTTGTATTTGGCTCACTTCTGAATCATTTCTGTTGCATTAACTGAAAACAGGAAGTGGATTTTTAGTCCCCAGCATTACTTTGCATTGTTTTATTCATCATTTTGTAGATGTAGAATTTTTTTTTAAAAATTGTGTGCAAAAGGTTCATTGTCACCAGCCAATGAAGGACTGCACTTATGCTATCGGAAACGTCCTACTTCCCGCTTCTGAAGTTGTAATTATGAGTTGGTCATGTTCAAGTGCTTTGTTGTCTGAAAGAACAGAAATCACGATGGACAGCCTATTCATTCATGCCTGTTTCTTGGGGAAATTTTATTAAAGCCAAAAGGTGTAGATTAGAATATATTTAGTCAATATCCAACAGGTTTTGAATAAAATGTAGCGCCCCTTTCATTGGTAGCCATATAAACATTCACAGCGCTATCTAGATATTCAGTTGGCTGACGATTCCTAAATTTCGATCAAATAGATTATTTTTTTGCTGTGCTCAACACATACAGTATGCATTAAATGGTTATTTATATACGTAAATAAATATACATGACTGCAATGGCAGGAGAAAGCAATGTAGATCTTGTGAGAAAAATAAATAAAGCTTGTGTACATAAATGTATGACTGCTTAATTGTTATTTAGTGTGTGATTATGCCTCTCTGTCACTGGTAAGGCAATCACTATCTGTTTGAATGAGAGCTGTGGTGTAAGAGACAAGTAAGTATTTTCTCAAGATTCAAGATTCAAGATTTTATTTGTCACATACACAGCCATAAAGAGAATAACCAGCAGTGAAATGTTAGAAATGGTCCTGTTATTTGTGACAGAACAATATGCATTTAAAGTTTTTTTTTGCTATGCTACTATGTTTTTGTTTTTCTTTCCTTTTTTACATTCTAACATAATTTGATCTAGCATCTTTACATCATTACACTGCTGCTTGTAATGCAACAGTAAGACAATCAGCCAATGCACATATATAATACTTGTAAATAACTTATTTACTTCTTGACAACCAGGGAAAAATTAAGTGTCTGGAGTTTCCATGTTTTATGAGTTTTTGAGGACAATAAAATCACTATTTTTAATTCAGTGCATTTATGCTATGATGAGATGCCGGGGGAGTTGGATGGCTAGAAACAGTTCAAGGAATGAAAATGAACACTGTTTTTGGCAGAACATAACAGAAAATTGGAACACACTCCCTTTCAAAGGGTGTAGGGATGCCTTATGCAGTCTGTGTGATGTGAGTATGCTACCTAAAACCAGGGGGGGCACTTTCTAGGCCTGTTTTTGCAGACCAGGTTGCTTATTTTGGGCTTGTTTTTTTCAGAATAAGTCATTTATTTCTCTAGCAAAACCTGGCAACAATGTTAGTGTATGTTGCGTCACTCAATGAAAATTAGTGTATATGCTAGTACAGTGGCAAGAAACATCTTTCAATAAACATTTTTTTAATAAACGGTAAAACATGTTTGCACTACAAACCGGTGTGTTCATAATTAAGATCATACATTAAAATAACATGGTAAGATACCAATTTTGCAATATCAAGCTGTAAAACGAGCTGTTTTGTACAGCTAAAAATAAAAAAACGAATGAGACCGGAAGCCAGACCCATAAAATGTACAAATGGCCGTGCCTGCTCTTACGGGAAAAATAAGGTGGACATGTTTGTTTTTAGTGTTAGAGAAAGATTTAATGTGTGAAACTACTGTTCACAGTTGAATTCAGTTTAGCTGAAGAATTGTTTTCAGTGAAAAGATACATTCTCTCTGATGACATTTAGATTTTTCCTTCCCGTGGGGAACACACTTTTACACAGTTCTTCTACATTAGTAACATAATGCTTTTACAGTGAGTCCAGTGCCATGAACAGGTCATATAGTCTGTGTGTGGTCTCATGCTACGGCTCCATCAGCCTGTATGAATGAGGGATTACAGGAAGAGTAGCTCAAGGCACTTTTATCTCTCCACACAGCCGCTGTGCTCCGCAATTATCACTCACAGAGCATGCGCTCTAGCCGCAGCTCTGGCTCACACTTATAATGCTGCACTGGACCTATAATGAGACCGCAGCCACATTATTACCTCCAGCCTGAGCACCTCCACCCGGGGGCTTGACTCTTCCAGTCCAGCGCATCACAGTCTACAGCCACCCACCCCCATGCCCTCCTTTTGTGTGACTCTAAGATTGCCAGAAAATAGACCTTGTCCTGGCAACAGAACTGTGTTTGTGTCCTTGTAAATCTCCTGGAATTTTACCAGATGCTTTATCAACTTCATAATGTTTGAACTACTTGCATTCTTATTAAACACTTTAAACTGCTATGCAGTTTCATTTCAAGGATGCTTTAAGAATACAGTCTGTCGTTGTCTGTTTCTATACTGTGAAATTTTCCCCTCTTACTATCCCTGAACCTGCCCCTAAACCTAACCCTGACTCACATAGCTACCTTATACTTCCCAGGACTTTCTTGAGTAAGTACACTGTAAGTACACATACTGTAAAATAAAGGGTTGCACTTTATTTTAAGGTGTCCTTGTTACAGTGTAATTATACATTTAAGTACTGAGTAATATTAATTAACTAAATGTACTTACTATATGGTTAGGATTAGGATTAGGGTTTGTTTTAGGGTTACTTGCATGCATGTCAGGGTTCTGTCGTGTGTGTCATGTGTTCCTGCCTCTTGTGTCCTTATTTGGTATGTTTCCTGTCCTTGTTTCAAGTGATTATTAGTTAAGTCTGTCCAGCTGTGTTTTGTCTGATTAACCTGTGTATATTAGTTCAAGCCTGTTCAGTTTCGTGTTCTGGTCTACTCGTTACTCCCCGGTGTTCCTGTGTGTCAGCCTTGCCTTGTCTTGCCCTGATGTCTTAATTAAAGACTATTATTTGAGTTATATCCTCGTCTACGTGTTCCTGAATCCTCCCTCGTGTGTGCACCGTGACAATGCAATTATGCATAATTTATTGTTATTATATTATAATACCAAGTACATGTAACCTATGTAACAAGGACACCTTAAAATAAAGTGTTACCAAATAAACTGTAACCATTTTTTTCTGTTTCTGGGTGATTTCAATTTTACTCCTTTTAGCTGATTTTTCAGAATTTAGCTGATTTATTTATCTTCCCAAATATTTTATTTTTTTTTTATTTTTTTTTATTTATTTCAGGTTTATTTGACAGGGACAATGCACATCAATAATACATAAATGTACAATGTGCCAGAATTAGCCAGAAGGCTACTTTGCATCTGCAGTCCCTGGACTGATGGTAAAACTGTCACCCTAAAAATACAACACATTAATCAAAACATAACAAATACCTACTTCTAAATACATATAAAAATTACACAAATCCTAAAAATTAACATCCATTGATTTGTACCAACAAATCAATACCAGCTCACTCAATCACATACATAATCCAACAGTCAAACAAAATAACCAATGTATCACTAATCCATAATATCAATATACAGGCAGGTTTAAAGAGCCATTGTGCACTTTGATATGAACCAAGTGTAGTCAAGACCAGATCGCCAAGATAAAGACCAAGACTATACCCCTCGAGACCCAGACTAAGACTTATCAATGTTCAGTGTTCAATTTATTTATAAAGCACATTTAAAACAACTTTACAACAAAGTTACATTTAAAAAAAATGCACAGACCTAATTGCTGCAATTAATATTGCATAGGCTTAAATACAATAGTAAAATCCATATAACCTTAAAACAACCCAATCACCTATCATTAAAAGCACAGGAGAAAAGATGAGTTTTTAACAGACATTTAAATTCAGACACTGTAGAAGCAGTTCTGATAGATAGAGGCAGATTGTTCCATATTTTGGGACCAACAACAGAGAATGCTCTATCTCCCCTACATTTTAGTCTTGTTCTGGGAACCCACAACATATGTGTAGTCTGAGATCTCAGTGATCGGACAGGATTGTGGACAGTAAGCAACTCTGAAAGATATTGAGGAGCAAGACAATTTACAACCTTGTACACAAAAAGCAAAATTTTAAACTCAATACGGTACTGCAGCGGTAACCAGTGCAGAGAGCATAAAATAGGTGTAATATGTACCCATTTTGAACCAACTGAAGTCGATGTATAGATGAGACTGGCAAGCCATAGTAAAGCGAGTAACAATAATCAAGTCGTGAAGATATAAAAGCATGTATTACAGTCTCAAAATTCTTCCTGCTCAGGAAGGGTTTAACCTTCGCTAATCTACGAAGATGGTAGAAGCCGGAGCTCACAGTGGCATTAATTTGCTTATCTAGCTTTAGTTTGCAGTCAAGTATAAAACCCAAATTTTTAGCGTCGTGGACTTGATATGGGGTAAGAGAACCCAAATCGATTGTGCTAAAGTCAGTTTTGCTATTTGATCCGAACAAAACAATTTGTGTTTTTTCATTATTAAGATGTAGAAAGTTATTTGTAAGCCACATTCTCAATTCAAGGAGACAGGCAGTTAATTGATTTACAGCAGAAATATCATCACATTTAAGTGGTATGTAGAGCTGAGTATCGTCAATGTAGCAATGATATGATACACCAAATCTCCTAAATATAGATCCCATGGGTAACACATACAGTGAAAACAATATTGGTGCCAAGATTGATCCCTGGGGAACACCACACGTAGAATGCGCTACAGAAGAGGAATACGTCAAAATGCTGACTGAAAATCTTCTGTTGGACAGAAAAGATTGAAACCAGTTAAGTACAGTCCCCCTAATACCTATGCAATGCTCCAGCCTAGACAACTGGATACCGTGGTCAACAAAATCAAATGCTGAACTAAGGTCTAAAAGCACTAAAGCCATAATATTGCCCGCATCAGTCGTAATTAAAATATAATTAAAAACCTTCAAAATGGCAGACTCTGTACTATGCAAACTTTTAAAACCAGACTGAAAAACATCAGAAATGCCACTAATACTCAAATGGTTTTGCAATTACAAAAATAAATTTTTTTCTAAAATTTTCGACAGAAACAGGAGACTGGAAATTGGTCTAAAATTTCAGTGAACTGCAGGATCAAGTGAAGGCTTCTTACGAATAGGTAATACAGATGCTAATTTAAAACAATCCGGTACAACCCCTGTTAGAAGACAGCTGTTTATAATAGTCACTAAATCTGAACCAATAGTCTCAAATGTTTGTTTAACAAATCGTGGCGGTATGACATCGTGAGGGGAAAAAGTGGATTTTAACTTTAAGGTAATTTCTCGGCATGTCTGTAGAGAGACTAATTCAAATTCACTCCACTGAATATTGGATAAAACGGGATCTAAGACAGGGTTTACCTTAGTAGCTAACTGAAGTTTAACACTATCTACTTTATCTACAAAATACTTGAGGAAATTTTCACATAATAAAGGAGAAAGCTCTGGGAAATCAAGGCAAAGACCAATGATTTGAGGTTTTATAAAGAATATTTAAAGCAGATTCTCAACTCTTAAGAATAGCAGTCACTCCTGCGCACAGCTCCCGCAGTATTTGGTCCCATGGTCACTATGAATGACGTCAACGCAAAGACTGTATACACACCAAGATGGTTCACTCATATTACTATGAATGGGAGAAAGTGCACAGAGCAATATGGCATAATAAGTCCTGTCTTAAATAAAAGAGAGAATCATGAATTAGTCTCATGGCACCGACTGTTGTTTCTTTCCAAGCTTACTGCGTTTTGGATTATAGATTATAGGAGGCACTTCCTGTTTGGGGACGTTCCACTCAAAAAGACAAAAACAAATCATTTCAAATCATAAGGCTGCACTACAAATAATCCTTGTCCACCAAATTTGACTAAATGAGGTGTAAAGTTTTCTTCATGTTCCATTTTCAGATGTCAGGAGAATAACGTAACACTTGGTATTTTAATGTGACATGGTATAGGAATACCAACGGAAGAGCTCTTTTTGTCCACTGCATTCGTTTCTTCCTGATTATTTGAATTTTTCCTTTGTATTCTGCTGTAGCAGTATGAAAAAAAGACAACATACAGTGTATATTTGTGGTCTGCTCTCCTGATTTAATTTACAATATACAATATCTCTGATGAATAATTCACTGGAATGCACTAAGAATCTCAACAGTTTTTCTCTTTGTAAGTTTGTTTTCACACGAATGCTTCCTGGAAATCACTTTGAAAACTTACCACTCAGTGTCCCAGTTAATTAATGTTTTTTGATTAAAGCAACGTATGTTGCATAATAAATATAGACATAGACATTTATTATATGCCTGTAATATTGTTGTAGAAATAATCAAGATTTTAGGGTTCTTCATGGTCTGTTGAAAGTAAACTGCTACACTTTTAAATGTACTTTTATTGTTCGATGGTTGAATAATGTCACTTCATTGTACCCATTTTTTGAAAATACTTCATTTTGAGTTCATAGAGTGAACCTTTCATTTGCAGTTTAACTGAAGTTACTCCCATAATTTGTGCAAAGGTCATGGGGTGTAGGATAAAGGTTGATAGGAACCAGAGCATCTAACGGCAGAAGCAGTGGCACAATGACTTTATGCTTTATGCATGAAGACAGATTACAATTTACCATGCCACATTGACTCCAAATGCCATCGGTTCTTTGTATAGTTTGTACGTTGAAATATTTTGAAACACAGATCAGATTAAAGCTATAGTGATTCAGTTAATAATGACAATAGAATCCCTTAAAATGTAATTTTTCTCGTTAAAAAAAAATATTCTTCCCAATGCATCCCATTACCCTCATAATATATGTTTAGGGTAATTACTATCTCCTTGCCTGATGAGTGAGAAGCACAACCAAGGGCCTTTTTCTTGTTCGAATACTGCTGGTTTTTGGAAATGTAAGCTGTTCTTGCAGCTCGCTGCTCTGAATTAAAGAATTTGGATGATGACTGGTGATCTTTTACATGTTAATGGCATTAATTAGGAGTCGTTTATAAGGCAGAGAGCTGAAACCATTCATTTGCGCGCAAGTTCAAGATCATTTATGATTCATAGATTTCACATCATCACATCAACATTTTATAAATTAGGCAACTGATCTCTAAAGTGTGGTTTGTTTACACTATATTTTAAACAGCAAGATGCTGTTGCTGCTTACTATAGCCATATGTTTACCAAAGAAGGAGAGATTCATATCCAAATATTCAAATAATCATTAAAGTGAAGCTCTAGATCTAAAATTAGATTTACCTTCACAGGCTGTTTCGACACAACCTGGACTGTGTTTTTTTATTTTATTTGCTTTTTTTCTGTCTGAGAAGCCAGAGCAGAGAACGCAGCCCGATGCACCTCAGGAGGCAATGAGCGCAATGATTAGTGCATTGACTGAAACAACTGATAGACATTTGGCAGAATTCCAGCCCTATAATATAGAAGAATCCCTAATTAAGCGTCACGTGACGCTGGAAAGTGCCGCCGGCCTCTCTGTGGGCACAGATTCCACTCATCAGCCTAATTCAAATGCGAGGCACGCTCGTGGCAGTTTTCTGAAAAGATCTGGGGTGACAGCAACATGCACAAAGAGGGAAGGATCATTTTCTCTTCAGATTTAGGATGCTTCCCTTGTGTTTTTACTCCACAAATCGGAGCGCAATCATTTCACACGCAAGCCATTTTATAACCAATCAGGATGATCTATCAGCAGACACACCCTCCCCCCACTTCCATTTGTATTCAGCATTTTGTTGCATTACACTGCAATCACGAACCAATAACACGTAAATGCACGCCAATGACGCTACAGTATAACACGCATACTGCATCTCTGACAGACATGATTCATTGTCGTTTGCGCTCAAGAGGAAAATGCTTTATTTTTGTGAATGTTTTTTGGAGGGGGGAGGTGGTGTGCCAAATCTGAGCTGACATCATCAGCACATGTAAATTTGCCTTATGTAAAAACCAAAAAAAGGGAAGACTGTCCCTGAATGAAGGCTGAG
>JAFVLL020010867.1:0-10445 GCA_021397915.2 Tor tambroides
CTCTCAAATGTCAGAACACTGGCGGTTGACAGCAGTCACTGCATATGGGGCTTGTTTTTATTCACAATGACATATTTTCATAGAGCTTGTCTGCGTTAGAACGTACGTGGTGTTTAAGTAATATTTCAAATTTCTTCTCGTGCGAAATGACATGGGTGGACATGAAATATGCCTCAGGTTCATTCGAGAAATGTTCTAACTGCCCTAGAAACAACATCATTATATTTGATTCATGGTAATTTAATGTATTTTCTGTGGCTGTAATACAATCTTCAATCACTGAAAATAGAGGAACGGCCTGAATTTAATGGGACCTCAAATGGCTGACTATATTGTATAAGCATTTGATAAACCGTACTGCTCTGTGCCTCATTCCCAGGTACCTTTGCATATGTTTGTGAGAAACTTTGCTTTAAAATGGCTCAGTTTAGTCTATTAGCCATGCTGACAAAATAGCGAGCGTGTTACATGCGGGTCTCAGGCTTTGATACTGTACCTTCCCCCTTATTCACGAGTGGCCGAGTATATTGTTAGCTGATTGGAATTGGGCAAGCATGAAATGGAAGTCAGGTTAATATTGATCCTGCTCTTTAACAGCCTGTTCTACCTCCGAGTGTCCTTGCAGTCTCATTTTCAGGTGAGCAGCTCTGCCCTGACCCAATGAACCCCTCTGGACAGAGATCTTTATAGCTTGTTATAAGAGAAAGAGTGAAAGAGCGAGAAGAAAGGCGGAAGTAAGAGTGGTGTGATAATTCAATAGAAGTTCAATAGAAGTAAATCGACAAACAATGTTGATTACCACAAAAATTAATGCCGACTTGGCCCTCTGTTTGCATTAAGAAAAGCAGAAATGTGAGAAGCTTACAATGGAAGTAATTGGGGCCAAGACGTAAACGTTAAAATACTCACTATTTACATTGTATAACCACAAGACGTAAACAGTATGCATGTTAACGTGATTTTAGGGTGAAAATAAATGACTTGCTAACCTGCTCAGTTTTTATTGTCGTGACAACGCCTTAAACTCTGAAATAACTGTAAAAAAGACAAATGAAAATAAATAAGTGCTTTTAAAACATTCCCTATTCACTTCCATTGTAAGTGCCTCACCATAACATCCCCACAGGTTCTTAAAATGCCTTGCATTCAAACGTAAGGTCGTAAAAAGTCTTAAATATCCTATATGGCATAACAAAAGTCATAATTAATATTTTAAAAGGTCTTAAATGTTGGGACGGAAAAACAGGAAGTGTGATAAAACCTAATGTTATCATTAAACTCCAGTGCTGCATGTTCAAAGTCAAAATGCAGCGCTGTTCAGTTCATCATTAACCAGTGAATTGAGGAATTTTGGTATACTTCATACTTTGGTTACGTCATAAAAAAGCAACTAATTACGTTACATAGTTTTATGAAAAGTAATGCACGACAGAAAAGGTGTCAGTCAATAAATGGGGAAAAAAGTAACTTTTTCTTGTAAATTTAAAAGTAATGTGTTACTTTACTAGTTACTTTAAAAAAGTAATCTGCAAGTTCAAAGGCAAAATGCAGCGCTATTGCAGGATTTATTGTCTCAGCAAAGTTTCCTTTAATAAGCATGTGAAAGTCTAATCAAATTAGCCCAAATATTTAAACGTGCAGGCGTTCTAATTCTAAATCTGCAGAGCTGTCTGTGAAATTCTGTGCATATAGATTCCATGTGGGCCTTGTAATCAGCCATATTGGGTCTGTATGTGTGATACCAAATGCTTCTCACATGAGTAAAACCATAACATGGCTTTGCATGGGTCTCTGGTTTCGCTTTACGAAGTTGGGTTCCTTTTTCCAGAGCTGACTGCAGAATTCCTGTCGTTTGATCGACGAGCGCATCAAGCCCACTTTGCCACATTGTTTGTGTGCGAATGCACTTATGGCACATGTGCAACATTTTGTTTGAGTTATTATATATCAGTCAACTGCAGAGACATACATCTACACGTCCCACAATCCCTTTTTCCATCTTAGTACATTGTGTATTTTTACAAAAGGCATCTCATCTGTCAATCTCAGAATGGAAAGATACATCAGATGCAATTACTGCTTAAATGGAATACTGTGTCATTGTCTATATATATATAAAAAAAATTTTTCCTAAATTTTTGGCTCTTTCATTTAAGGCTACAAGTGCGGCAATAAAAGTACAAGGCAAATACTCTCTAGAACCATAAATAAAACATGGACTCTGAACAACAATAACCGACTAAATGAAGGCCTGTTTGAAGCCTGAAAAAACTTGAACAGTAAAACTACTGACCACTTAAATATTTCCACCTTGGGAGCTGCTCTCACAAACTGTAAAATTCCTTTTGCCACAAGCTATGTGCAGTTTTTCGTTTGATGTGACTTTTGAAAGAAAAGGCCAAGTAAAGAGATCAGTGTGTTGAAGAAGTCACATAGTGATGGAATGACAGAATTGAATTGCAAACTAGAGCCTTTTTTTCCTTCCTTTTTCGAAGCCTTCAAAACCCGAGTTACTCATCAAGTAACAGTTTTGCGCCGCTGAAGGAGCTATTTTGAGCCCACTTCAAATATTTGGTTTTCATCATATTGTGCTAGTCATTGGATATAAGTTTAGAGCTACATCTACTTCAGCCTGGTTTATTTTGTCTGCATTGCACTGAGGTCCTAAGCTTTATCTTGCCAGTCAAGACTGGAGCTCAGCTCCATCAGCTCTCCCTGCTTTAATGCAGGCGTAATGATGGTTTACAGAATTACGGTCTTAAGTTTCCCTCCGTCTGCTTTGATCCATGACCGCTCGCTGGCTCTGTGCCTCTAAATGTTACACGCTCCCTATTTCCGAAAAGCGGTCCCACTTCTTCCTTGGCTCTGATGAAAGCTCCTGAGATATGAGACAGAGCAGGAAGCCCGCTATGTTATTTTATTTTTTTTTCCTCTCTCTCCTTCTCTTTTTCCTTCTTCGTCTGTGTAGTGGTGTTGACAACATTCGAACGTGACCGCTTTGAGACAAGGTACATGAACCCCACGGGAGTGTAGGGAACATTTTAAACGCTGCACTGAAAAGAAACACGTCAAAAGAGTGTCAGACACTTTCTATTTCTGATAAGCGTTTCTTATTCCCTTTTTGTTCTCCACAGAATCTCTCTGTTCTGGAGTCTCAGGCAAATCTGACCTTATGCAAGACGAATCCAGTGTGCAGTGACGTGTGTCAGGCCTGACTGCCATTTTTCTCTCTTTTATTTAGTAATTAAAGCTGATGAATGATCTTTTTTGTTCGATAACAAAAAAGGTGGCTACAGACGTTTTTGCATCATTTTTCTTTTTCCCTCTGATAAGGCTGTGTGATGAGCTTTGGTGGTATCAGCAGTCGCTTAATTGCGTTGTCGGTTCAATCTCGTTCCCTTCCGGATTTAGAGAGCAGATTGCATTATGCCTAATGAACTTCGAAATGTAGACGGTTCTACACATGCTTTATCATGTGTCTCTTTAAGGGAGAATTAAACTGTGTAGAGTAAAACGTTATAGTTTGCCTGTGGTTCCAATCAGGATTTTGAAATAAAAAGTGTTACACAATTTGACATCATTGCTGATACTCATTCCAGAGAGAGTTTGTTCCTATAGCAAGGTCTGTAGTCCCAGAAATAAAGTGTTTAGGCCTGTTCACACAAAGGACGTTAACTGTAACGACAATGATAAAGACATAGTTTTAAAAATCTGTCTAAATTTAAAAGAATAACAGATTCCACACCACAACTATAACCCCACAGAGAAACAATTTCTTTGGAATCACTTTCAGAAATGTTTTTTCATGAAACTCTAGATGGCACAGTTCTGATAGGTTCTAACTCAGTCTGATATAATGACATAATTATTCACATGGCGCAGATGATTGGTTTCTTTTCATATCAGCAGCCAATGAGCTTACTGCTCAACATTCAAATACTTGGCTAGTGCTTGCTGTAGCAGTTGCAGCACGCTTCAGAAACCCTCCACCTTCCCCAGCTCCACCTGTGTAGATCTGCTAAGGGGTGATTTCATGTATGTTATATATGGGGATTATTTCATATATGTGTTATATGTGCAGCAGCAGTATTTTTTACATGCTCACAGCAACATGTATGTGGATGTATTTGGAGTAGCAAGTTTTGGTATTTGCTCTCCCGCAGCAGTGTCGCAGATCTACTCTGCCAAACACATTAACATTGTCATGATGTACATTACCATGCTAAACTCTCTGAGAGTTGTCATGACAGGAATATAGTTATTGTTAGTTATCTTCATCATTATAATTTTTTTGTGAACGGGCCTTTAAAAATAAATAAATAAACCAAGTTCCTACGTTGCTTGACCATAATCTATTTATCTGTCGTGGCTTATTGATTTTCTGTGGACTCAACTCCTTCTAAGATTCATTTGAAGATACACAAAAACCTGGCCAAGAAATCACACCATAAAAATAATAATAATAGTAAACCTACAATATATTTTTAATATAATATGATAAACTGCACAGTATCATTTTTAATGTATGTATTTGTATATGTATTTTTAATGTGTTTTTATGCCTTGTGATTCTCAAATGTGCTTAAATACAAATAATGTCCATTTTTATCACCCTCTCTGCAGTCCCTGACGAAGACGAGGCCCTGAGAGGGAGGAAGGGCTTCCGGGGCCAGCCGTTGGTCAGCCAGAGCCCTGAGACAGAGCTGATGCTGGAGGGGGACGATGACGCTGTCAGTGTGCTGCAAGAGAAAGAGGTGGACAACTTGGCTGGTGAGTCAACCTATACACAATACACAGTGCAATCTGTATGGTGACGGTTCTCCATTCAGCATATATAAGTAAGCCATACACATGAGTTTCATGACGTGACACTTTCCTTCAGTTCTCAGGTTTAAAGGTTCTATGTACCACATGAGTTTGGATTAAACATTTTTTAGACATCATTTGTTATGTTATTGAAATTATAAAGTCATATTCAAACATACCTGTAGGTTTACCTGCACAGAGAAGTCCTGCCAGAGGCACTTGATCTGAAATGTCTGCATAGTTCCACATTTGGTAGCATTTATTTATTTATACATAGCTTAAGCGTGGCATTTTGTCAGAATGACAGAATTTGAAATAGAACAGATATATAAATATATCTTACCTGTCAATTTAGAGGCAGACCAGTGTAGTTAGTGTGGTTACTTTGCGTTAGGACTGTGTTTATGTTTTTCTGGCAGTGTGTAGGGTTAAGTATTGCTCTGGACAGTGTTACATTTTTTTCTGCTGAATGTTTATTTATTTATTTTTTAAGTCTATAGTAAAACAAAATTGTAAATATGTATTTCTATTCTTTTTTTCCTCACAGCAAGTTTCTGTCCCCGGGTTTTTATTTCCAGAGGCAGGTTTGGCTATTTAAAGAGATTAACTCTTTCAAAACCACTAATATTACATTGAATCAAATTAATTAAATATAATTATTATAGAATTAAAGCAAATATGATTCAACAATCAGGAGGCAATCAAGATCAATATAGATGAGTTCATTATTTATAGTTACATACCTTTTCCAAAATTTAATCTGCTAATAATGATATTCTGATGATTTTCCTTTGCAACTAAAATTGTCTAATCACTATTTTATTATTATGTCTATTCACTTATTTTATTTTTTTAAATCACTTGGATTTCCATTATTCCCAGCAACTATAACAACACAATTATAACTGACTGGTTGTCTCTCGGTATTAGCAGTGCTTTGTTAACGTGTTACATTTTTATCAACTCTACGTTGGAAGATGTTATATATGATATATGTATTGTGAATGTGTAGCAGACATGTTATTAATAATACCCTGAATAATCAATGCCTCCACTCGCTCTGCAGACCTCCATTAATCATTGAAGGTTAAAAATGAGTGGTGAGATATTTATGTGTCTGTAGAAAATCCAATGCCCTAATTTATCTATTTATTTTCTTTACTATCTGAAGTGTTGTATGCATGCATAGCTGATCATGTTATTAAAGCTCCCAGCACACAACCTATTTAAACTCATTCACAATTTATAAGCAGTTCTTCATGCCATTCTACTTTTTTTTTTTTGACTCTGTAGGAATTCCTTCATCAGATATAAATCAGGATTGCCTCAATTACCACTAATATGTTCCCACCAGTGTTAGCCAATTCGCAAAGCAGGAATGCAGACTGGTGTGTTCCTGCTGTTCTTTTTCTACCATCTATGTTAAAAGTAATTTTACTGGAATGCAGTCAATCATAAATCCTGGCACAGCTTATAAATTCCTGAAATGTTAAATGAGCACCATCAAAAGGATTAATATTAAGCATCAAATGCACTGATTTTGTATCCATCATTTAAAATGAAATGCTACAATGCTTTCGAGTACTGATTATTTTAAAGGCAACTAGCCTAATAATCAGTGTAAACCTTTAATTACATGCCACGGTTGGTTTGTGCAGTATTTGTGGCTGAAAAGGCCCAAATGTGTTTCTTTCAATAGGCTATATATTTATGACTCACGACAAGTAGGCCTATTTTGGTGACAATCTTTTTTTTTTCCTGCTCAGCATTTAGTTTCAAAAATGTGTGTTTATGCTTGTATTGGGTGTATGTTTTATTGCTCTGTTATCTGAGTTGTGTATCATCACCACAAGGGGAGCTGTGCCATCTGTGTCAGTATGCTGTGTGTACACTGATTCTATTTTGACAGCAGGCCTACACGCTAATGCTAGTGCTAATGAGCACAGTGTAAACAACAGGCCAATCAACAACAGCCTTCTCACAGCCAATGGGAGGGGCTCAGTTCGCCTGCAGCCAATCAGAGTACAGGATCTGTCATGAGTGTATTTACACCCACAGCTAAACATAGACAGAATAGGTGTGATGTAAAGAAATACTCTCTCATATTTTTCTCTTTAAATACCAAAAAAATTACATTTTAATTAAAACAAATGTGTGTGTGTGTGTGTGTGTGTGTGTGTGTGTTTGCATATTAGCATGATATTACCACCATATTAACATTTTACCGTCATCATACAGTTATGTCTCCTTTACTGGCCTATTGATATATTTCATATTTGTACTGTCAAACTAAATAATTGTCTCATTTTCATATTCGTATTAGGCCCCCTGAAGTGGCACACAGAGAGAGAAAACATCATCTATTTTCCCAGCATGCCTTTGTCTCGCCACACTCCAGTGACATCACAGTCGATAGCGCGAGGCAGTCTTTTTAACAGCTGACGTCAGGACAGAGCGCAGCTCAGATATGCTGAGGAACTGCACCTGTTTCATTCCAACATGATAATCTGCTAATCCTCACTAGTGCTCCGAAATCAACACTACATCACTAGAACATCGGCAACACAAATTAATCAAATAGACTTAAAGGGAAAAATGACAAAGAACAGTCGTTATTATTATTATTACTACGAATACCATATTTATTTTGTTAGCCTGTTTATTAATTTTTGGGGATATCGTAGGCTATACTATAGTATAGTATAGTAGGCCTATAGCTAATATTTATATTAAAAAAAACAGCTAAATAATTGTCGTTCATATGGTGTTAGCCTACACAATCGAGTAACGGTCCAGTCCCAGCGGCAGATGAGAGTATAGGCTACATGTCATATGTGAAACCTGATCGCTCTGATTATGTAATATGAACGTATTTTTGTTTGATCCCATTTTTTTTAAAGGTCTCTTGAGGCTTTAGCGCTAATCCTCTCTGCGCGTTGGATTAATGCTGTATTGTCTGGATTCACAAGTGTCCCTCTAGGCTAGGCCAAATTACAATTGCCTCTTTCTCTATTAAACGTGTTATGAGAGGGGCATGATTCGGATTAAAGGGTTCACTAGCTTTTCACAGGTGAAGCCGTTGCCTTGTCAAATTATTTGCGATCGTACAAAATGTTTATTCGTTCAACATAACTTCTCATAAGTGAGATTTGATTAAAAAAAATGGCTTAGGCCTATTTCCTCTGTTAACAACATATAGGCCTAGGCTATTTTTAATAATAGGTGTTGAGTTGGCGCCAGTAAAGAGGATAGGCTACTTGTGGTTTTATTCATCGGCTACTCAATTTTCATTCAAAGTCTACTCAAAAACATTTATTTATTTATTCATTTATGTGTATTCATTTATTTCGCGTCAAGTCTTCGTATCGTAAGCATACAGTAGCTTTTCGTTTATTTTCAGGCTAGTAGGCTGTGTCTTCGATTTATAGTGCTGCTTTGTTGCTACACCAATTGTTTTTATCATAATATCTTAATATAGGCTACCTAATTGAAAACTGATCACGTTTGTAATATTTACTGGAAAGCGCAATGGCGTTGTAGGCTATAGCTGGTAGTCTACAAAAGGAGACAGAGCGGCTTTGGTTTCTACGAGCGGTCGGGGAGAGCAGTGAAGGAGTGCTCTGGGAATTGAAACCCAAATCCACTTGTAATCTTGCAACAGTATCGGGCATAATTGGCCGAGGAGAGCAGATTAAGATTGATGAGACGTTAAAGTGGCTCTTTGGAGTTCAGGGGGATCGATAAATATCCCAATTTCAAGAGCCTCTCCTCACATCCAGGACGGACCCTGGGCTGCTACAAGGGTGAACTAATAAAAGACAGAGTACTGGTCAAAGAGAAAAATTTACAGAGAGAGAGAGAGAGAGAGAGAGAGAGAGCGGGCGCGCACTTGGGATTAGATCCTAGTCATCTGACCGGAGGTCAGAACGTCTGTAAATATTTTAATAATGTTTGTAAGGTCAATTTTACAGGTTTCATATTATCATCAAAAGGGAATTTCAACGACTGATTTGATTAGGAAGCGCAAATGCGTATCACTCACATATGATTTGTTCTGTAGCAAAAAGATGAAAGAAAGTGACTGTGAAATTATTGCCGTTAGGCCTCATAGAAATGCTTACCTAATAAAATAATCGAAGGTTTTTTTTTTCTTGATATAATTTCATATAGCCAATGCTTCAATTTGGAGGACTGATCGCGAAATTGCTGAAATTATTCGCTTTAACAATATACATATTTTCCTCATTTCATTTTCATGCGCATGTTTGTGCAAAACTCTGCGTCATATTTACCTTTTGATTTGATTAGAACTAAATATTACTGAAACATTTTACTAAACTAAATTATTTTTGGTGTAAATCGACATTATTTTGAAGAAACTACGTAAGATTTATTTCGCATGATCACGCCATGATGGCTATCACCATCGTGTCCAAGTCTACAAAACTGTATTCCAAAAGACACGCTCGAAAATATTACAAACACATTCTAAAGAAATGTCACAAATTGTTTAATGTATGTGTATGGTTGTGTATAAATACATCAGCTGCTAACTTGCATTACGCATCGTTTGTTGGTGACTGCCTTGAGAGAGGCTACTTTTTTTACCCCTGTGAAAATAAAAATCTATTTCCTTGTTATAGGTCCTGTTGTTTTGAGCACCCCGGCCCAGCTTATTGCCCCGGTCACTGTAGCTCGTGGGACTCTCTCTATCACTACCACGGAAATCTATTTTGAAGTGGATGAAGATGACCCAGCCTTCAGACGCATTGATGCCAAAGTAGGTTGCATTTGTGTTATGTATTTGCAAGTGTGTGCACGTGAAAATACCAGGCAGAATCGCACTCCTAATGACATGGAATAAAATAAAATATCATAAAGTGTTTAACAATCTTACAGCTTTATTAAAACCATCAATTATTTAATACGTTAAAAATAGCCTTTTTCTAAATCGAGGCCCATGCCTTGAATGCCCCGTGAGGCCAAGCGCAAAGACTATTGTTGCTTTTGTTTTAAAAAGGCTTAGAATACATGTAGGCTAGTTTTTACTAGACCTGCATTTATGTACAAATATAGCCTATGTAAAATGAACCAAAGCTTGCGTGTTTAAAACTCATAATCGCGTTAATCGGCAGTCCTCACTTTTGTCATGAATTACATGGAAAACATTGAGTGAAGGAAATATAGTCTAAAAAGTTGTAAGTTAAAATGACATTATTGTAACATTTATAAATGAAGGGGTGCATTTCTGATGTGTATAACTGTCATGAGAGATTTTTATCGTTAAGCCACACATTTCTGCAATTCATATCAGTTCATCTTTGTCCTTATTTCAATAGTCACTGTTCACAGGAAGAAATGTTCTCTCTTATTTTCTGTTTTGCTGTTTTCCCCGCTTTTTTTTATTTTGTAAGAACCAGGCTACATCGTGTCATTTTTATGCCGAAGATCCAGATGCTTAAAGATCCCCAAAAATCGTGTCTATTCTTACACTGCAGTATTTATGCATCATGAATCATTATTTGGACACAAATATTAATTTGATTTTATTAACTCTTTAAATAAACTCAGAGACAGATATAAAAAATCAAATCACAAAATGTTATATTCCAGTGTATTTCAAGTGCATTATTTTCAGG
>JAFVLL020010867.1:10545-21537 GCA_021397915.2 Tor tambroides
TTCCTGTGAGCTTAGCGTGTGTTGGAGCTAGCATGTCTAGGTCACTAACCCTGGAGAAAACAGCTTGCATTAATATGCTGTAATCCAGTGTAATTAGTCAAATAGCCACACGCCAAGCAGATTGTCACAGGCTGTCAGCTTTGGCAGGCTTGCAAGATGGTCCGCTGTCCCGCTCGCCAGCAGGGATACCACCGAGAGCACATACACGTACGTAACACCCACATG
Organism: Tor tambroides; assembly: GCA_021397915.2. Taxonomy (NCBI): domain Eukaryota; kingdom Metazoa; phylum Chordata; class Actinopteri; order Cypriniformes; family Cyprinidae; genus Tor; species Tor tambroides. Next base: position 10,771 of record JAFVLL020010867.1, read on the forward strand.
CTTCAGCTTAGTAATCAACCACGGGTCATCAGGGGAGATCATTTTTGTCTGACTGCAACATAATGATCTACTTATTTCATTGTGTATATCTAAAAACAAGATGCATGTCTTAAAACAGTCCAATCATTGATTACTCTGAAAAGATGCCGTAAATTGTGTTTACGAAATTGCAATTAATTGCGAGATTTAAGTGCAAAACTTGGTTTTACCATCAAATGAATTTAGTTCCCCTCCATCTTGTTCCTTTCAAGACTTCCTCCTCCTCCATCTCTTCCTCATGGTGGGGAGCGATATGCAAAGTATGTGTGCGCATGAAATAAACACAGTCAAAATAATTATATCAACACCAGTCTTCTCCTCCCACTCCTGAAATCCTCTAGGAAGCGTTTGACATAAGTTGACGAGGGTTGTCCAACAGCCCCTTCAACGCCGCCTGGAAAACGTCTCCATGCGGCTCTGGATTAGCAAGGGTAAAAAGATTTAAACTATATAATTACAAGGGGATCAAGTGCAAATTATCTACCATGCTCAACAGCCAGATTACCCTCCACTGTTTCCATTTTACTTGCCCCTGAGGATGAAAGCAACACCCCTCCCACTCAACACAGAGACTTCCTAACATACGCATTCTAGTGCAAGCAGCTATTTTTTTTTTCCTAAGGTCTTATTGTGCCAATTTTTTTTTTTTTTTTTTTTTTTTTTTTAAATGTGTGTTTCTCTAGCAGAAAGTATTTTATTTTATTTTATTTTATTTTATTTTATTTTATTTTATTTTGTGGTCTTGATATGGCTGCTAATCTTCAATGTGTGTCTGTTGGCACTGGGGAGGAAACCGTTATGATATCTTTGTGGTTTGCTATAAAGGACATGGAGAAATCTAAAGGGGTGAGCGAGATTCTTGAAAGAAAATATAATAGATGATGTGAGTTTCACAACAGCCGAGTTCGGGCAAAAGGCTCATTAATCGTACGGTGCAAAGACCCCTCATACTCGTTTCCAGATGCATTTTTTTGTGTAATATATCCATTGCATTATCTATACACTCAGTGCTGAGTAGATTACTTACAAATTGTAGTCCATTACTGATTGCAGATTACATGATGAAAACTGTAGTTAGTAACAGAATTTAGGTTACTCATTTTAGATAATGTATTCTGACTACTTTTTAGATTACTTTTAGATTACTTTTTTCATCAAACTTGTTTTAAGATCACCATTAAATGCACCATATTGATATAAAACAGCAACGAGAATGAACATATTATATTTTTTGATATCAACAGCATAAAATGCATTAAACATCACCATAAAGCATTATTTAAACACTTGAACACTAAAAATAATATAAATATCTAATTTGTTTACCTGCATGTCAGTGTGACCATTAAGCGACATCAAACTGTAAACATGCGAACTTCCTCAGACTTGCATAATCATTTGTTTCATACATGGTGTAATTGCATGAGGGGTGTCCCCCCCAAATTCAGAAGCATGGCTTGCAAAGTTATTTACATGACATTTGTGAATATAGTTAAAGCTAAATGCTATGACACAAAGTAGAATTTTTCAAGAGGAACATTTAAAAGATAAAAAAGAAGAATTGAGGCGAATCAATAAATTATGAATAATTTACTGCCATTGTGTGAATAATCATGTAATCCATGAAAAAGTTACTGTAATCTGTAATTTAAAAATGTAAAATACTCTAATTACGAGTACTTGATTTTTGGAATCAGATGACATAATCCAGATTACATTTAATCAGTTATTTCCCAGCTCTGTCTACACTACATCAATATGTGCTTGTTGAACATTTGATTTCAAAACCATTGGGCTTAACAGAGACTTTGTCTTCCCTTTGCAGCAATAATAGCTCTGGAAAGGTTTTCCATGTTAGAAACATTGCTGCAGGGATTTGTTCCCTTTAAGAAGCATCAGTGAGGTCAGTTGCTGAAAACCCATCCAAAAGGTGTTCAGCAGGGTTCAGGTCTGGTCTGTGTGCAGATTAGGCAAGTTTTTCCATAGCAGTTATAGTAAATCATCTGTGTATGGACCTTGCTTTGTGAGAAGCGCATTTTGATGCTAGAAATAGAAAAGGTATGTGCAGTTCTACAGAAAAATGTAAGCATCTAGCATAACCGAAATAGCCAAACTTGTTCATTGAGAGGGATCTCGACGTATTTTTGGCTGTGTAGTTTATCTTTCAGTTCCACCTTACTGTTTTTGAATGTAAAAAGCGCAGTGCTTTGTTTGCGACTTCTCTGTCAGGCTGAAGAGAGGCTATTCATCAGGCCAGCGCGATTCCAGTCATCTTAAGCGTGATGAGTCTCTTAAGAAGGGCCATTAGTGTGGGCTCAGCAAATGGACCCCAAAGAAAATTACACTCCGTCTTTTTAAAAAGCCCTTAACACAAGCCCTCTCAAGCTTTTTATCTAGATTAGTGTTAGCTGCATGTGCACATATGTGCCTGCGGGGACATTTATAGGCTTCATTCTGCTCATTGTTTCCTTTTGTAGCCATTTTGATTTTTGATGAGCTTCCCGTTTCCCTGTAAACCATTATTTAATGAAAATCAAATTGGCTCAACCGCATGAAGATTCCACCATCGCCGGCATATCTGTTTTCATGGCACGCACAATCTCAAGAGTACGCCCGAAATACGGCCCTTGCAGCAAAACCATTATTGACAAACTGGGTTGGACATATTAGGCAGTGATCTGAGCAGCGAGCCGAGCTCATATTCATCCGTTTATCACCGCAGTCTCGCTTCGCGACTGAAACCGTGTCACCCCGACACACGCTCTCACACACCCTAAATGTATGTTGACAGTGATTATGCAAAAACCACATCCTCTTTCCGGAGATACCTGCTCTGGGAGCCATTCCCCTTTACTGGGGCTGAAAAATGGATTGCGTGTGGAGCGTCCAATGAGAGGCTTCTGATAATCTGAAGGAATTTTAAATTTTGCTTATTTTCACTCCTTAAAGCACATGTCACAAATAGAGGAGATCAGATGGGAAATACAGCCTTTGATGTGTGTGTGTGTGTGTGTGTGTGTGTGTGTGTGTGATTTCCTTTCAGAGTGTTTTTCATCTTTTAAAAGGATCTACAGGAACTTCTGGTAAACAGTTTGAGATATAGATCGATGAATTTTCTAATCATGCTTTAGTTTTATAGTTTATTAATGTGGTTTTGAAAGAGCTCAGTATTTTTTCTCGCTTTTTTATAAATCAGTTGTGCATTAAATTATATTAAATTATGCTCACCTGTGTTCCAGTTGCCCAACTTTAAAGTGTATTTGGCAATTTTTAAGTGAAATGCCAAATTATGCCAAGGCAATATTTGATCAAATAATACAGTAAAACAGAAATTGTTAAATATTATTGCAATTTAAAATATCTGCTTGCTATTTGAATATATTTTAAAATGGAATTTATTTCTGTGATGACAAAGCTGAATTTCCAGCAGCCATTACTGCAGTTTTCAGTGTAACATGATCCTTCAGAAATCATTCTAAAATGCTGATTTGATGCTCAAAAACTTATTATTATAAATTATTAATGTTAAAAACACAGCCTTTCCAAATAAACACAATTATGTCACGCATCCTTTGAAATGGAACACAGCTTTGGTATATTTGATTACAAACATTTCAGTATTTTTTTGGAGCACATGTTGACCAAAACCACTAAAATTAGTTTTCTTGTGATGTAAATTAAGGTTGAAAGGGCAGCAGCAGCTCTGAGGAAGAAGTATGTAAGCATGAATTTGGCAGCGACAAGGCTAGGTGAGAGGGCACACACACACATTCATACACATAGTGGGCAGACTGGAGTACACCTTGTCATCCTGTGCTATTTCTCGTGAAGCCAGTAGCCAACAACAGCTGGCGGTAAACAGTCCAGTCCCCCACCTGTTCAGAAACAGAGCCTTTGGTAAAGACTGTCACATACTGTGCTGGTCTTTCCTCTCTACAGTGCCACAGCATGTCTGCTTTCAAACTCAGCTGCCCCTTACAGCAGACACACTGTACCCTGCATGCAGTAAAGGCCATTTACAAGCTACAAAAGTCGCTCAGCCATTTTGTAACGTGTCCGTTACTGCAGTTGAGTGGCAGTGGTTGTTTTAAAGGTCTCTTTAATTTCTGTTTAATCTCTTTAAAGGAACAACCCACCCACAAATAAAAATTGCCATCAGTTCACCCATGACATTTTTGCACCAAATGCATTTGCAAATGCATTTTTGATTCGATCTTCACATAAAACTATCAAATGGCTTCAGAAAACATAAATATATCACATGACAAACACACAGTACAATTGCATGCAGTTTGAAAGTTTGATGATAGTAATAGGAAGAATTAAAATATTTATAAATACAGTATTATAATATTAAAACAACAACAACAGCATTATTGTTATTATTATTATTATTATTATTATTATTATTATTAAACCTCTAATTATTTTTAAGTAGTGTCAGACATAGCCATATAGGCTATAGTTTTATACTTTTATGTTTGTTTGTTATTTTTTATTTATGATTATTATTATTGAGTATCTAATAATTAATTTTCAGTGTAAGTATGAGACATACTCATATGGACTATACATTTATTTATTCATATTTAATGAATTAATTTTAGGTGCTTGACATTTTAAAATGTCATGTAGGCCTACATTAGCTTTGTTTTCATTGTTTTATTATTTTTAGTAGTATTTATATAAGTATTTATTAATATGTAAAAACTATAACAATAACAGTAATTATTATTATTATTATTATTATTATTATTATTATTATTGAACCTTTGTTTGTTTGTTTGCTTGCTTGCTTTCCATTTGTTGTTGTGTGTATATTTTTCTTTCCACATGCCTCTTGTGTTCTGCAAAAGAAAAAAAAACAGTCACATGGTAGGAACAACATTTGGGTGAATAAACAATGACAGAAGTTTCATTTTGGGTGCACTGTTTCTTTAAATGTTTCTATGTGCAAGTAAAATGACTGTTAGGCTGTGGGTTTGAACCTCTTTAGCTCATATATACATTTTCTCTCACGCACCATAGGGAGTAGTCACCATTCTTGAGATGAGACAAGTGCTCTCACTTTCTGGACACATTTTCCCCTCTCTCATTCCGCACACACACACACGTTCAGTCCCAGCAGTGGAAGCCTATTAGACAAATCTGCAGAGAGCCCAGCAGAGGTGCTATGATGGCAGGTTGTCAGTGCGACAGACGACCGACTTTATAAACATATCAGTCATGCTGGCTCTTCTATCCCTGGCCAGACTCAGCACACATTTGACACGGAGAGGGATTGCACTCATCTCTCGAGGGGCTGTGTGAAAAATTGTGTCCGGTTTAAAAATGACGGATCTTTTTGATGTATTCACCCCTGTCATAACGTTCCATTCGGCGGGCAGTTCGGGGTGTCCTTTGAAGAATAGGGACGGTGAAAAAGATTTGGCTTGGATGTCATGCTCAATAATAGCTGATAGCGGCAACAAAACGAGAAGAATTGTGGGGCCAGTCATCGATAGGGGTCCAGTGTTTACATACAGAATCCAAACTGCATTGACAACAAAACAATTGCGTTATTCCAAAATCGCACTGATGCAATAGATATGTTAAGATGCATCTGTTAGGAAGCTTTTCCAACCCTAACAGCTGCATATACAACAGACATAAGCATCCGGACGTGGGCTAGGTAGCTGTGTGTGCGCTGACAGGCCGGGAGCAGTGAGGTAAAAGCCTGGAGCCTGTTTCTGCCCGGCTGCTGCTGGTGTGATTAGATTGGGGCAGAAGCCTCCAGCTGGCAGGCCTGCGGGACCCGGGGCCGCTCGTCCCTGACACTCGTCACCATTGTGACACCTCTGACAGGCAGCGGACAGCCCAGTCAGACAGGTTCATTAAGCCCCATTTTTTACAGCTGGGCCTCTGTCCTTCTCTCTCTCTCTTTCTATCTCCGTTTCTCCACGATGGGAACAAAAAGATGGGGGAGAATAACGACTGCACTTTGTCAAAGACCTCTGTGTCTACAGGGGCACTGGCTTGTTGATGTTTGATGTGCCAGCTCTGTTGTTATGACAAATTTTTTTCTGATGTGACCTATTTTGAGACGCTTTTTCTCCAGCAGTATCTTTTGTTGCCGGCTAACCCTTTGGCCTACGCTTTGTCACAGGAAGAGACAGGCGACAGCATGTGTAAAAGCATATAAATTTGAATATATGTCCACTGAAACAAAAAGTGGTCTTGTATTATTATTATTATTATTTTATTTTTTTTTTATTATTATTATTTTATTTTATTTTATTTATTTTTTTAATTAGGGGCAAGTACCTTTTATTGCAAGCACCTGTCACATTTTGTTCAGCAATAAAACAACAACTACTGTTTCTTCTTAATAATTTTATTGGTCATTAGTAGTAGAACTACTAGTAGTAGTAGTAGTAGTAGTAGTAATACTAGTAGTATAATCATTATTATGTTACTAATTACTGACCCTAAAGATAATAATAACAACATTTTATTTTTGTTGTATTAATACATATTTAATTTATTATTAATACATTTATTAATACATTGTTAATGTATTATTATTATTATTATTATTATTATTATTGCAATATTTTAATTATTTTTTTATTATTAATAATAATTTTTTAATGTTTATATTGTTAATTTGCTTGTCATTAATATAATAATAATACTGCCCATTATCATCATCATCATTACGTACATTTATTACTATTATTGTTGTTATTATTATCATTATTTAAACATTTTCATTTTTTATCATTAATAAAAAAATGTTTTTATTGTTATTGCATTGGTTGATTTTTATGTCGTTGTTATAATAATCAGAATGATTATTTATTTATTTATTATCATTAAAATATTTTTTATTTTATCATTATTAATAATAATTTTGTTTTTATTTATATTTGTATAGTTAATTTGCTTGGCATTAATATAATAATAATAATAATAATAATAATAATAATAATACCCATGATCATAATCATCATTGTTGCATATATCATTATTGGTATTATTATTAATTTTATGCTTTTTATCATTATCAGTAATAATTGTTTTTTATTATTTTATATGGTTGATTTTTTTTGTCATTGTTATAATAATAATAATAATAATAAAAATAATAATAGTTTAATATTTTATTTATTATCATTCTTGTTATAATGTGTAATAATATACATTTGTTTTTATCATTATCAATAGTAATTTTTATTAGTGTTGCTGTGTTGTCAACCCCCCCCCCCCCCAGGTTGTTGAACATGATGGTTTCTCTTAATTCTTTTTTCTGCTTTTGTTCTCTCCATTGTTCTCTCAAGTGGAAAGTCTTTGAACCTCTAATACCAAATTTGCCAAATCTAGTTCTAATAACCAATCCACAGTTTTCCATATAACCTGTATCTACGACAGCTTTTTGAGTTTAGGTCTATATCAAAGAGGGGGCAAACCTATCTGTGTATATCTTTGTTGTTGGTGGTGGTTTGTATGGAGAGAGGGTACCTACGTTGGTGGATGGTGAGCATTTTGATATAATCCATTTTTAATTAAGCCCCAGAGACCCGGAAGTGACAGGAGGCTCTTCGGTGTCAGCGTTGAACGTTATTCCAGAGAGAAATTAAGCAAGGTCGATCTGGTTGGTGGAAGCTTTCAGTATCTCTATCAGCTTTAGGTGCTAACCTTACCCCATTCCCATTCACAGTTACTGTACACAATGTCCCGAACCTTTCCTCACCTCTGCACCCACCCAGAATGGGCTCTTATCTATACGCCACAAGGCATTCTCTTTCCTGGGCTTGAAGTGTGTGAGTATGTCCGTGTGTGTGTGTGTGTGTGTGTACCTCTTGGTCCGTTAAAGTGGTGGTAGGTGGGGAAGGAGTTTGGCTCATTCTCACTTGTCAAGATGAAGCTCTTGATCCAGCATCCGAGGTCCCTGGGGGTCTCCGAGGAGAAACTCACTAATGATCCCCCTCTTGCCCCGGCCCCGTGTTAGTATTGATTATTTACGCCTGCCTTACGCCCATAGGGACTGTGTTCCAACAGCACTGTGAGAGCGTCGGCCCCACAAGAGAAAGATGTGTCAAAAAAAATGGAGGAAAGGTGGAAAGACGGGCCTTTGCATCATCAACAGAAAGCAGCGCCTTTTTAGAGATAATCAAAGCCTGGCCTGCCGTCACTCAATGGATGCCAGCCAGCATTTTTGACGGGAATGGAATGTTTTGCAGTGCTCCGTCAAAGTGGCTTCATGGCACGATGATTGGAGTGACAATCAAACTGCAACTACGGAATGTGTTTCCCGAGCAACGATCATAACACATGTGACAACGTATTGAAAAACAGTCTGGAAAATCTGTTAGATTGCCGTTCGGTTAACGTATCTCTTTCCTTTCGCCTGTGCGTAGGTGCTGGTCTACTCCGAGGGGCTTCACGGCAAATGGATGTTCAGCGAGATCCGAGCGGTGTTCACCAGACGCTTCCTGCTTCAGAACACAGCGCTGGAGATCTTCATGGCCAACAGAAGTAAAACTGCCTTGTGTTTACCACTTCATGAATACAAAAACAATGGCCACTCTAAGTACCTAGTTAGTTAATAAAAAATAGGTCCTGCAGGGTAGACTTTTGTACCTTATTTAACCCCAAAAGATGCATATTAGTACTTTTTGAAAAGGTACCACCCCAGTGACAGGTTTTATACGTTTTCCTGAAAATCTGCTTGGTGAACCAGCTTCAAAAATGGATGACCAGGTTTTACTGGTAGCTAATGCATTATTAGGTATAATCAACTAATAATGAACAGTTTTTGACAGCATTTATTAATCTGGGTTAATGTTAGTTTAAAAATTATACTATTGTTCTTAATTTTGTGAGATTGTTCATAACACATTGATGTTAATCTAATGTTAATTCATACTTAGCATACACTACAGTTAAAAAGGTTGGGGTCAAAACATCTTTTGGTAACACTTTAGTATAGGGACCATTTCTCACTATTAACTAGTTGCTTATTAGCATGCCTATTATTAGCATATTGGCTGTTTATTAGTTCTTATAAAGCACATAATGTGCATTACTATATTCTACATCCCTAATCCGACCCAATACCTAAACTTAACAACTATCTAACTAACTATTAATAAGCAGCAAATTAGGAGTTTATTGAGGCAAAAGTCATTGTTAATTAAAACTTTTATTCAGCATGGATGCATTAAAATGATCAAAAGTAACACTAAAGACATGTATAATTTTACAAAAGATTATTTTCAAATAAATGCTGTTCTTTTGAACTTTCTAAAAAACATATCATAGTGTCCACACATATTTTTAACTGTAATAATACTTCTCAATATGTACTGTATTTTAATTGGATAAATGCAGATTTGGGTGACCATTAAAGGCTTCTTTCAACAACATACCAAAAATGACTTCTTTTGAACAGTAGTGTATAACTTCATATTTTAGTATATGCGTAAATTAATGAAAAATATTATTTCAAATATTGTTCACTATTAGTTCATGATACTTAATGCATTAACTAATCATATCTAATCTTTTATGGATAACTCCCCCCACCCCATGTATATTTAGCTCAAAGAAGAGTCTGAATCTTAGTGTGAAATTTGATATCAAATCAATCAAAAAAGCTTTTAAGCCATTTCCCCCCAGATTCAGTGCTGTCAGAGATTTATAGTTCTTTTTTGGGCAACATACACTCTTAAAAATAAAGGTTCCAAAAGGGTGTTTTTGCAGTGATGCCATAGAAGAACCATTTTTGGTTCCCAAAAGAACCTTTCAGTTCCTAAAAAAAGAACCCTTTTGAAGAACATTTTAAAAATCTAAAGAACCTTTTTCGACTATAAAGAACCTTTTCTGCATTTGATAGATTCCATGGATGTTCAAGGTTCTTCATAGAACCATTGATGCCAATAAAGAAGCTTTATTTTTAAGAGTGTAGTGTCTTCCCATTGGCCTTGGTAGACTAACATACTTCTGTGCTAACCTATTGAGATATGTTCTTTTCTTTATATGAGAATTTATGTTATTTCCATAAGAATGAGAATAGTGTGAGACTGAACGATCGCTAAGCAGCATTTGTTTACCTGTTCTGAAGTCTTTGTACTGTTTGTGGAAATGTTTACTCATATTTGGATGTACTGTACTGTAGGCCCTTGTTTAACATGTGACGTCATTCCCTCCCTCAGCGTCCGTCATGTTTAACTTCCCCGATCAGCCCACAGTGAAGAAGGTGGTCTACAGTCTTCCTTGCGTTGGCGTCGGCACAAGTTACGGCCTTCCACAGGCCAGGCAAGTCTGTTTCTAGTTCCCTGGAACACCTGCACGTGGTTGCCATTCAAAATATTGTTCAAAACAATGTTTACTTCGTCTTTATTTTGTTTAAAACTTTAGCATGATGACCACATCAAATGTCAAAAAACGATTGATCCTAAATGTACTCCTTTGCTGTGCAACTGTTTAGAATACTTTGAGGTGGAGGTAGTTACTTGCGGCATGGGTGTTTTTGCATGTTTGTCCCTGACTGAACCTACCAAATGATCCCATATTCTGTTGGGGCTTTCAACTGAACTCCATGCTAGTCATAATAAGTGCATTAATATGTAGAGATTGTAAAGTACTAACTAAAATATAGGAAACCAATGAGATTTAATATCTATCTATCTATCTATCTATCTATCTATCTATCTATCTATCTATCTATCTATCTATCTATCTATC